>JAQGBD010000380.1:0-32875 GCA_034698165.1 Punctoribates punctum | reverse complement strand
CAAACCAATTCTATAGAGAATATCGTCAACCGATTCAATCACCAGTTCTTGTGGTAAACACTTATTCAGATCCATTTCACGGCATTGACTGATATTGTTTGTGCATTTTTCGATTAGCTAGCACATTTAAATGCATCTAAAATGCAAAAAAAACTATTTTTAAATTTTAAGTATTTTTTCGCAATAAATGAGAGAATATTTTTTGAATGGAAAAAACCAATGATTCTTGCAATGAATAAAACTTAAATATTAATTGCTAGGTAGTTTAAATGGAATTTGTTTATCTATTTTCAGAATATAATAAATCGATATTAATATCTGAAATTAAATGGTATGTTTGGATCGGGGTAAATTCACCAGAAAGAATAATAATCAACTATTTTAACTTTTTTGTCAGCCGGGATATGTTTCAACAAAAACTGAGTCCAGGTTTTCTGCTCAGAATCCACGCGAATTCTAAAGCAAACCAGAGTTTTAAATCAGCACGGTCATATAAATTTACTAATTAATAATATTTAATACAAAACTAGTTTTAATATCGAATAACATCAGTGAAGAACATAATTATTATTCCGGTTTTGATACCAAGATCATTATCCCACATATTTGACCGGATTATTCTATTTTATTAGTTTCATAAATTTTTTCAATGTTTTCACAACAAGTTTAACTAATTAATTCTTATATAACTTGATCTAGCACATTAATTTGTTGAACACCTCTGTTGTGCTAAAATGTCAATCAAAACAAATGGTTTCCTCACGAACATAAATTATATTTGACCAAGATCACACCAACTCTACATAAATATGATTCCAAACAAACTATTTTTATTAGTGTTAGTCACCAAGCTGATTTATTGTGCTAAAGGTGAGGATAATTCAGATTTGCTTGATGAAAACGATAATTTGATGGAACAAATGAGCAAACAGTTAGACATTTCGCAACCAAACTCAGGAATATTTGACCCAATTTTTAGCAAGGTTAAACAGGTATTATTTGATATGAAAATATCGAAGCAACAAGGTCATTAAAATATCAATTATTCAACAAGGAAATTAACCTGGCCCAAGAATCAATTGAAAATATGAAACTCTCATTTGAATTTGGCCAAACAGGCACCAAGGTCAATGGGAAAAAGAAAAATGGCATGTTGACCAAAAAACACCAAGCTAAACCGAAAATATTAGTGAAGGCAAAACCTGTTGGGATGAAACAAAAATCTAAAGTAAAGATCAAACAGAAAAATGCAACAAAACGTTTATTGGCAAATGAACAAGGTCAAATGGCAAGGCTCAAGTCTATTATGGATACATTCGATTCCCCATTAAGCACAGAAATTATCAAGCAAACTTATGCTAATGAATATGAAGATGATTCCGAATATAGCCTAGGTGATGTTTACACGAAAGTTGAAACTATTAAAGCTCCCGAGAAAGATAATTTTTCATCTGAATTGAAGGTTAAAAGTTCGCCTACTGGAAAAAATAAGCAAGGCAAGGCTTCCCAGGTTTCATCAATCAAGTATCAAACAAGCTAGGTAACCTCAAACAATACCATGGTGAAGTAATTTTAATTAACTTACATTTTAAATAATGTTTTGAATAATAAGTGTGAACAATGATAACCCGCCATAATTTAAACCTTTAAAATACCTTGTTTATTTTTCTGACTCTCTTGTCACCTTAAAATGAGCAGGTTATCAATGATCTTGGTCATCGTCATCGACCAATTTTAACTAATTAATAAAATATCAGACAATCAAATGTTTTAATATAAATCATTGAAATTCAATCCTCTCTTCGACTCCAGTGGTGTTCAAACCATAGAAATTATTACTAAGATTACCTTGCTCATCAAAATAAATAAGGTTTGGGCCGCAAATAATTGATAAAATATATCAACATTAACCAAAAATTGACTGACCATAGCTAATTGTGCCTTCTCAATGTTAATCATTGAATGACCAAGACAATTCTGGCCTTCACTGGTAAAGACGTCATTCAATGGATTCCTAGTTTGAAATAAACAAATCGAAAATGATTTGATTGAAATCAATTTGAAATGAAGAATACAATTACCACGATTATCACCTTGCACATTTTATTCTGTTACCATTGGACCGGATGCGAGCCCATCCGATTTTCATTGAACAAGGAAAATGGAGACCAAGGTGAAAGCAGTGGCCCCAGCTTTTCACCAAAGTTTGAGCTAGATTCTGGCCAAATGGTATTTTTGTAATTCTAACCTTGTATAATTTTAATTGAGAAAAATACCTTGATCAATTCAAGTTCGACAGCATGACAGGTGGCCAGTCATTCGATAATTTTAATCAGGATATGTTTGGTTTGCAACAGAATGCGCTTGGTCGCAATAAAAAGGCCAAGACTAAAACATTCAAGGGTATGTCAAAATCATCAGGATTAAAAATAAAACCAAAAAAACCGATTAAAATGAGTAAGGAACCTAAACTTATCTCGATAGAAGCGATCAGCGATTCTGCTCAGCCCCAGACAAACCTCCAGATACTTGGCAAACAAAACAAACCTGGTAAATCCAATATTGGCCTTGGTAAAAAGCTGGGATCAACTAAGAAAAAGGGCAAATCAATTTTATCCAACCAAGATTCATTGGTAAAAGCAAATTTACCAAGCACATTTCCAAGTATTGGGCTTCAACTCAAGGAAAGTGTCTCTAATTTTACAAAAGATGAATTGATAAATAAAAATGTACCTGATATTGAACCAAGATCATCTTTGAATAAAGCAATTGATCCACTTTTGAAGAATGTACAAGGCAACCTTTCTCTTAATGGAAATGCTTCTCAGGAAATGGGTGATCGTGATAGAAATAAATCATCAGGGCTAAATAAAATTGGTTTACCAGTTTCTCTTCAACTCAACTCATCTGGGATATCTGAAATGAACAAGCACATTCCTCCAGGAGTACAAGGATTGAATATTGGCAGAACCGGCAAATCCTCTCTCCCAGATATTGAACTAGGTATAAAGCCACCCAGTATAAACAAGGACAACTCCGATTCGATACCGAAAAATATTTTGCACCAAGACAAGTTACCTTCGAATTTATCAAGTGGAACAGAATTGAAGGCAGGTCAACTCGATAATCTTGATTCATCTAAAATACAATCTCCAGGAAACAAAATGTTTAAGCAAGGTATCAACAAGATATCGCCAAAGAATGACCTAGATCAAGGTCTTTCCTCTACAATGGAGAATCTAAATAATAAAGTACCAAGAGTATCAAGTGATTTGGACAGCAAGAACATATCCGCACTACAATTGGACCTGGACTCAACTGGCACGCTTAATAAAGAGAAGGACCTAGGTCTTCTAGAATCTTCTGGAAAGAAGCCATCAATTGGTTTACCAAAACTCAGAAATTCAAGAGGTAGACAAAAGAGTGAGCATGGTCAAAAGAACAAGGAAGAAAAGAAGAATAATTTGTCCACTCACCCATTGGTCTCGGAATCTGTACAAGGACAAAATGAAACAGAGAACCAGTCCTTAACAAACAACTCGTTATCAAGCACATTGGAAAATATAAACAAGCTAAAAACAAGCAAAAATGAGCTTGATATTAATTTAAAGATAGGAAAACAAGAAGAACCAGAACCTATAGCCACCATTAATCAGACTGATATGACCCAGGATAAAGAGATGAGAGTCAAGCCATCCATTGGTCCCTTGAAAATGAAAAACTATAAAAGAAAGAAAAGCCATAATGAAAATAAAATACCTAGGTCGAAAGACCAAGAACAGGATCAGGGACATTTAACGGAAAATAATAAAAGTGGACAGGAGCATTTTAACTCGGTCATTGACCCTTCCGAAAAGGGAAACATTGATAAACATGCAAGCTCTGATTTGAAGCCCAAAATAAACACTGGGATAAATGGCACGGGTGCTAAATTGGTCGATGATCCAGGTGCTCAAACAAAGCCCGGATTAGGCCTACCTTTCAATTCTTCTCTATTTTCAAGTATGGCAAAGTTACCTGGCTTATGGAGTTTGAATAAAGATACCAAGGATGTAGCTGAAAATAAGCAAGATGAAATTACGAAACAAACAGTTCCAGGTTTATTGACCAAGAATTTATTGGAAAAAGGGTTACCCTTCTCAACTGAGCCAACATTTTCAAATATCCTAGCACAAAATTTCAGGCAAACTATCGAATCAATGAAACCGAAAAGCCTTAACCCATTCGGTGATCTTATTTCAAAGGGAGGACTTACCCAAGGGTTCGGCTCTTTGCCAATCACCACAAAACAAGGCCTGCCATTAATGGGGCTGGATCAATTTTCTAAACATTTGACTCCTTTCCAATTGAGTGGAAAGGGGTCTGTCATAGAAAACCCTGCTATTCAACCAAGTGCTCAATCGAGGAAAGCCCCTGAATATATTGGAGCAATGACAAATACTAATATATTGAGCCCACTGTCCAAAGCTGTGGGCAATTTCAAAGATAATTTGCAAGGTGTTCTTAATACGAAATTATTGCCCACATCTTCATCGACCTCTACTATAGACAAGAAATTATTTAGAAATCCCTTTAATGTCAACAAATTGAGGCCAACCTTGGAGTTACCCACAGAAGAAAAACACAGTGATCTTGATAAAATAGCTGTCCTTGGTGAAAATAGTGATACGGATATAAAAGGGCTAAAGGAAAGGCCCACAGCGGACGGCACATCCATAATAAATGATCCTGTTCAATTGAAACCTTTAATACCAAGTTTATCTGTAACCAAGGCAACTGAAAGTAATACCATTCCTTTGGGAAGAATATCAGAACCAATTATAGGCGGTTCCCATCCTATTGGGGGTAAACCAGAATTAATAGCTCCGTTGTTGACACCGAAAGGGAAAGGGCTATCGACAGCACCTGATCAGCAACTCATAGTAAAGCCAGTTATTAATGAGTTGGGAAATGAACTAAAAGTCCAGTCCTCGGGTCTAACAACGACTGTCGTTCCCCACATAACAGCTGATAAATTACAAGAAGAGAAAAGAGGCGATGAATTAGTAGAAGGGGTCACACCATCACCAAAATTACCAGAAGTGGTAAATTAATTCAAATATCCAATATTTACCATGCTCATATTTCTATTACAATTTTAAGATTGATAAAGTGGCAAAAAGAATGAAAACTACCGATCCTTTTGAGCATTTAGAGGATGTTATGGATGGTGTGGCCAAAGAACCCAATTTCAAGTTCGAGAATAGTGGCAAGATCAGTTTACAAGATAAACACAGTTTGGAACCGCAGTCTTCTAACAATTCATTGAACAGAATAAGCGGAAAACAAAGCACTGAATTAATTAATAACTCCGAAGGACAGGCAGATAAGGGTAAGCTCTCAATCAGTTATGGCCACCCAGGGGGGACATCGACTTATGAGTAGGGAGGGGGCTTAATAAAAAAAGGAAGGGCTTAAGAAAGCCATAACCCGTCAGACCTAATGCTTGTCCATTAACTTAACGATTTGAAAAAATAAGTTTAATTGGGGGACAGGTGGCGTCTGGCCTTTGTCGCCCATTCCGGGGGGTCTGGGGGTCGAACCCGAAAAAATCAGGGGGTATTCAGCATAAGCTCTCACTCCTTGGCCATTACCGGCTCTTAAATAATGGCTGAGATTAAAAATTAAGAAAATACTGAAACAGATGACGATCTCAAAGGAGAAGCCGATGCCGTCGACGAGGAGTCCACTGATGGCACCATTGCTTCAATTCCAGGAGCATTTGAATCTAGTACATCTTACATGAAAGACCAGATGAGCACAGAATCCATTGATCACATTAAAGAACAATCTGACGATGTTTATGAAAATGAGGAACAACCTAGCTCAGAGAAGAGCAACACCCAAGAAGTTCAGAGCAGAGGACAGACCACTTATACCGAGTCCGAAGGCGGTGCTGACATCGGACTAAATTTGCAAATCAACAAGGTGCAAAGTTCGACAACAGAAGATGATGAGCCCGATACTATTCTTGGGGGAGCTAGTGCAAATTTTAATGATCAACAAAATGATTCTAAAGGACCAAGTTCTTTTAATCTTGATGATATCAATGCCAGGGCAAAGGTCAATTTGAAAGAAGTGAGCCTGTTAAATTCAGATAAAAGTATCAACAATTTGCCCAAGATTAGTGCTGATGAAATTCCGGAAATGAACCATTTGAAACTAAATGAGCATGGTGAAAATAATGATAATATTCTTGATGCAAACAAGAATTTACTAAGATCAAATATTAATGGTTCTAGGAATATGAATGAAAAATTGTTACCAAGTAATTTTAATGGATTGAGTGATGAAAAACAAAAAAATCTGAACAAGCTCAAATTCAATAATCTAGATCCCAATGCAAATTTATCTGTGAAGGAACAAGAACAAATAATAACCCAGGACATTGAGAAAAAGATATTGGATCATCCAAATCATGAACAAATCAATACCTTATTAGGAATATCGCCAAACTCACCAAGTTCATTTTCAGCTTCACCCACGAACTTAAGATCCAAGTTTGAAAATCACCAGAGAGTTGAAGGAACTAGCTCAGTTCCACCAAGGCTAGATGACGGCGAAGACGAAGATGATGAAGATGATAACCCAGACGAAATTGAAAATTCGAATTCATCTAGGTCATCAGAAAATAGCAATAGAATCGGTGACCAAATAAAGCAAAACTTAAATGAGCAAGGTGGTGCACCGAAATTAATTTCAAACAAAAATTCTTTGCCCGGATTAAAAAGTCCGCAGATCACAACTGAAGATGGAAACGGTGAAAAATATTTGCAAGATCATTTTGGGCCCAAAATTGAAGCTACAAAATCACCAGGATCATCTAAACTGGATAATAGAATGAACTTGAGATCAAGAATTCTGGAGAATAATAGAAAACATGGGAAAAATGAAAATGTACCAGGTTTAGGTCAAAGTTTACTTGATCAAAAATCAATTACTTCACCTAGTACACTGAACCATCTTGGTTCTGGTGCAAAAATACCTGGATCATCTTTGCTCGATAAAAATCAAGGCCAGGGACTTAATCTTGGTTTAAACAAAAACAGCAAGGACGAATCTGCGAAAAGTTTAGAAGAGGTCAAGGATGCGCTTAACCAAGAAGATATCATGTACATTTTTGGCGATGATAGGGAAGGAGCAGAGAAGGTGTTATCACTCATAAATGACAATAAAACAATGAGCAAGGACAAAATTTATACACTGATTCACGCGAAAATTGGTGAACGTCATTGGCATGGTAGAAAAGGGTCAGTCATCAGGGACAAAATTGAGAAAACAATTAGGAACAATGAAAAAGGATTTGGTCTCTCTAACTATTCACCTAGCTCATTAAAATTGAATTTCGATAAAGAGCGAGAACTTGTCAGAGGGTTTACTCATAAAATTGGTGATCAAATAACAGGAAACTTGGATATTCCAGGTAATTCTAAAAATGTTCATGGTATTTCATTAATTCAGTGTATTCTTGACTAGGTAATATTTTACCCAACATTTCAACTGATTCAAGTTTGAATAAAGCTGGCCATCTTGGTCAGGTATCGAATTCGAGAGGAAGTGCTGTCGATAATAACAAGATGAACAATACAATAAATGCGCCCATATCTGATCATGGCATTTTAAGTAATGATCAAGATAATCTCAATCCTAATAGTAGATTAAGTGCCCAGTTGAGATCAAGTCCTATTGACAGAGCTAGGTCAATGTTTGCATCTAATTCCAACCGAAAAGGTGAGCCAATAGATAAGGGCCAAGGTGCAATTAGCTCTGATTCTGAATCAGTTACACAAAAATCAAATCAGCAAGATAATAATTCTAATAACAAAGAATCACCTAGTTTTAATGATATGACCAAGATGAGGTTTAAAAAGTTTGGCGCAAGAATAAGTGACGCAAATAAAGCAAGTTCATTTTTTCAACCAGGAAAAAGTCCATTAACTACTCTCCCTGGTGAAATTGAGCCAGCAAAGGCTGATATCTCTGTTAGAAATGCAAATGAGCCTGCTAACTTTAATAATGCTATTAAAGAAAATCAAGCCAAAGAAAGTAGAGGCGGAATTAACCTTGGTCAAACAGGACGAAAAGGTTCAGCTAAATTACCAAGCAAAAATAATTTTTTAAAAGCAGGCTTAAAATTTAAGGATAACATTGACACATTTAACCCTGCTCAAATGATTGAAAATGTTCAATTGACGACAGATAAAACGACAAATGAACAAGCTCAAACTAAATCGAATTTTTTCAAATTGCCAAAAATGAAAAAGTTTAATTTTGGCCTTGGTTAAATTTTCAATTAAAAAAATAGACAAGAAGTTCTGATTTGAAATTACAATGTAATATAATAATGACCTTGTTGATTTGTAATTCTTTTCCTTGTTCAATAACTATTCCCATAATAGAAAAATTCATTACTAAATAAATTATCTTGTTCGAATTATTCATTTTATTGATTTCCCATATGAAGAAAATGAAGACAAGTTTACTAGAAGAAAAAACTTCGATGTGAACTAGGTCATTCAAATAACTATTATTATTATAACCAATGAAAATTGATTACCATTTGTTGCTATAGTTTTGAGCGGAGACTTGAATTCAATACAAAACACAAATCATTTGACAGTTATTCACAATTATTGTTGTCTTCAAAACTCATAATAATCTCATAAAAATATTTTCAATTAATTACTAAATAAATAATTTAATTAATTAAACAAAACATACTCTCGATTAGTGGAAAATCTGTTATTCAATGGGAAGACCTAGATGATTTGTGCTAGTACATTTGCCACAAAATTAATGGCTTCGAATCAAACGGCATGTGATCTCATCATCAAAAGCCTTATGTAAGCGGTATTTAAATAACATTTAACGCACGGGGTGTACAAGAGGTGGGTGTGATATAATCATTGGTGTGATCTAGTTCCTTTTTAATTTTGCATGATAAAATAATAACAATAAAATTATTAACAAGATTAATTGTATTTTTCATTGAAAATAATTACTAGCAAAACATCGTAAGGAGTTATAAGCCCCGACCCTAAGCCCTGTCTATTCTGCACATCCCTGCAGACAATTATTCATGAAATGAAGTGAAGCCTATTCTCTTCAATTCTTTAATACATTTCGACCCAAATTATGCTCATTTTGCAAGAATATTCACAGTAGAAAACTGCTGTCGCGTGCAGAACGCAACCAGGATCAATTTACTAATTGTATTTTAATCGTATTTTATTTTATTCTTTTTTTAATTAATCTGATTGGCCTAGATAAAATAATTATATAGCCAATTGTTGCCATGGTAAACAAGCTAGATCACCAAGTGATTGATGCGAAATATATCAGAAATACCTTGCTCATCCTCACATTTATTATGACTTTTTATAAGTATATGAATAACAATATGTTTTGCTATTATATTTTGGTCATTGGTTGGGTGTGAGTGCAGACACCCGTCGCAAAAGAAAGTTATTCAGTGCTGGGCTCAGAGCACAGCACATATTATGTGTATGTCTTGCTTTTGGAGGACTGACTCCTATTTGATTAGCCCTAAAAATATTTTTAATATCATATAATACTTGTAATAGAATCCAAGGACAGTATATTTATTTTTTCCGCATCTATTCACAGAGTAATTGTCTCCGATTATTATTATTATTATTATTATTCAAGTAATGAAAAACCAGTAGAAACTGTTCGGAAGCGGCGTTTCATAGGAAGAGCCGATTAAATGAATCTCTTTCTGCAGTTAAATTGTTTCGGATGTGTTCCGCATCAGTGAAAAGAGTGGCTGTTCTGTCCTCTTGTGCTGTGCTCTCTGTCAGAGGCCAACTGTTCAACAAATTTATCCACTGATTCGTTGATTATATGAAGTATTAAAAAATCTTTTTGTTGTTTTTTATCTGATTTTTGGCAATACTTTCACTTCGGATATATATCTTGTTTTCTGTGTCTATAAACTTGTAAATAATGAGTGCTATCAATGTGTTCGTCATTTATTCAATCATTTTAACCACTATTTTATCGGCTGTTGTCAATTGTGCTAGATTACGTGGTGTCACGCTCCAGGTAAACTTGGATTCCTTTCATTCAATGTTCTCTCTCTCTCTCTCTCTCTCTCTCTCTCTCTCTCTCTCTCTCTCTCTTCCTCTGTTATGTTTACTCGTCTAACAATATGTCTATAAATTTAACGTCAAATACATTATCATATTATACGTGCCATCGATGTTATCATCCGATACTCCAATAGACGACAAATTAACTCAATTCCCAATTAAATGCTTTCTTTGGTCTAAACTTTTATCCCAACAATGATTACCATAACTATCGTCTTAATGCCGGCGCTGGGAATTGACAACAAATAAATAAAACTGATATTTGTCTAAAAGACGATCAAATTATTTGTTTTGCTCCTATCATATTTTATTCAAATCAATTGTTTAAATTTGAATAAAATCAATGAGTTTTGCATTAGCTTAACATCGATTTAATCATTTCGCTCGAATATATTTGACTATTGCCTTGTTTACTCGCCTTTAGTTTAAATGAAGACAAATTTTCAACCATTACAATTGAAACTTGATTATTTTGAAATGATTGCATCAATATTTGTACATTAAATTCAAATTCAAAGCGTTTTGTGTAAAGATATTTATTCTTACAAATCGATAATTTTGTTGATTTACTCGACTTTTATTAAATATTTTATATTAAGAGAAAACAACAAAAACATTACAATTATTATCAACAGTTCTGATGAGAAAACCATTTATTAATGAATTTAACGTTTGGTAAATACATATATTTAATGAAAATATTTAAATTCGTATAGAAATTGATTTTTTCTCTTTCAAAATGATTTCAATAGTCATAAAAGTTTTTCGTGAGTTTTCATAGAATAAAAAGCAATGAAATATTTTTTTACGATTTCTTATTCATATTTTGTTGGAAAGAGAGCTGAGAAAAGCAAACAGAAGAATATAAAGACCAATATTGTTATTATTCAGATTTTGTTATTCACTGTTGCAGTCAGTCTTGAGATCAGTACTGTTTTACAATACGATCAGTCCATAGATCCAAATATAGATCAAAAAAGACATTTGCCTTCAGTCGATAGATATTCGCTTCATATGCACACCATTGCAATAGTTGTGAACTGCAATGCAAACAAACGGTCAGAGCGGACAGACAACCGCTCGGCACAAACTGTTGGCTCGATTTTATGAACACTCGGATGCTCTTCTCTCTCTCACTCAGGGCTCACATTGATTTGGGTACTGAACTCAACTTTTTTGTCTATTAGCATAAATGCCTCAATGAATCCAAAACAGACTGAAGTCGTTTTTGTTCATTCATTTTATGTAACAAAACAAAAATACATTCAATTCTGATGACATTTCACAATAAAATCAATTAATTGTTGTATTTTATGCGATTCAAATAGAGAGCAGGGGTTCTCCCAGTTTAGAAAATTCAGTAAAATGAAAGTTAATTACGATATGAAGCAATTGTTTAATTAAATTGTGTGCCAATGCCTGAGATGTCCAAAAGAATTGATAGATTAAAGTGGTTTCGGTATTAAAACTCTATTATCGATACATTCAATGGTATAGTGAATGCATGTAATGAACGGATTCGAGTCCTGCGTTCGTCTATTGATTTGAAACATCAATATCTTTAATCTTGGATATATTGTTTCCGCAAATGCAATAACCTTTGCCTTGAGGGAAGGCAATGATGGAAAGCTGAGTGAAATTCATTCGTATTTTATTTGTGACAATCAGATTCTGACCGAAATACTGCTCTTTTCAATGTATTTCCTGTGATCGCAAATCTAGTGTATGTGAGCCCTCACTCGTATAGCTTCGGCATAAGCGACAAAATACTAATACCAATACTAATACCCATTTAAAATATTCTGAGCCTAGAGTTAGAGCCGAAAAGAGCAATGGATTGAATGTAAATCTGAGTATTGTTGAGACACAGTCTCGCTATTAATTAGAGTGTTTAGTACTCGTTGTTGGCTTACAAATAGCCTTAATATCAGTTAAATGAAATTCGATAAAAATTGTTGGATTCAGAGAATGGCACTGATATGTGCTCTACAGAGAAGACCGATCCCATACGTGACTGAATACTGAGTCATAGCAATCACTTCATTAACAAATTGCTTCAATAATAAGATGTAAAACATTTTGAATTCAATAAATTTCATAACAAATAGCATTCGATTAATATTACAATTAAAAGCGTCTAAACTATTATTAAATGGGCGTAGAATTGCTTTTTACTACTTCAATGAATTTAAGGACTGAGCCATAGCTCAGCCATACTCAGAGCCGTCAGTTCTCTCTTTTGATTACACGCAATAAAGAGGAACACACAGAGAGAGCCACTATTTCTGGTTTTTGCACTTCTCTTAAAATTATAATATGAAGAAAAATGGGCTGAAATTTATTGCTATTTTTCGCAATTTGAAAATTAATGTTAAGTAATATAAAAAGCAAAACAGTCTTTGCAAAAGACCGACAAAAGGCGTATAATAATCACTATCACATCAACTGTTCCTCAGATCAATGTGAAGAAAATCACATCCGCTCAACAAATATGGCAATATTTCACTCATATTTTACGGCATATATCACACATCACTTTCAGAATATAATTCACACAATTCTTGTAAATAAAACAATTGGTTTATAGTATTGTTCTCTGTTTTGAAATACGAGGAAAATTTCAAAATTATGAGTATATTTACCACAAATATCCTTAACGGGGGATAATTAGGAAAATGTTTTCACGCTATTCTAGTTTTGTTTCTATAGATGACATTAAATCACAATTTTGTTGTTTGGATAGAAAAGTTGATTGTTTAACATACATAATGTATACCAAATGATTGGACTTTTGAAATATGAAGTCAAACGATATTATTTTGTATATCATTGAGAAGACATACCCCAAAGTGTTATTCCTCTCCTCTACAGTTATAGAGTAATGAGATTCTGGTCAAAGATTTTCTATGAGAAACGGGCGAAGAGAACATCATATGAGTTGACGAAAGTAAGAGATTTATTGAATACAGGATTTGATATTCTGGTCACGAATTGCTGGCAAAACATATTGTGATCGAAGTATAAACTTTAATAGAGTTTTGTTTTCGACATAAATTATGGCACAGATATCACATGAGAAGAGTGTACTGAAGAAGGCCTTAAGGCTTAACTCATGGTTCGGGTGTTTGACTGAAGAATATTCTTGCGTTCAATTGATGAGCACTTGTAGCAAAGGTTGGATCAGGACTGACATCAAGACTGGTTGGAATGGAGTGATTCGGAGCACTCTTTATAGTGTGTTGTCTGAGTACATATTTGGAATTAGCGATGGGCACAAAATGAGGTTTATTTACATATTTGCTTTAAGGTAGTAGTGGTGCACAGACTAGACAACAGAGAAGACACTCCACACATATAAGTAATGATTCAAATATAAGCTTTGATACACATATAAGTGGAGAGCGTATGGAATAGTGTGTGGAATAGTGTATGGAATAGCGCTGAGACGGCAGATACGGCACAAACTAATTTTGCACTTTGTCTGGGTATGTGTGCAAAGGCAGAGCAAAACTCCAAATCAAACAATCATCAAATATTACATAACACAGTCTGTACACCAATACAACTACATATAGATATATATTTATCCATACAATGCTGTGTCTATATATTCTGAATGTGTATATATTTGGTTTACTAATATTCTAAGTCGAGACCTGATAAGTGCAACGCAAATGCTTACACTTTACTTTTCACCATTAAAAATGACAAATATTTGATTGGTAAAAAACATGTTTGATCTAAAGACAATCGACAAATACTACCACAAACTCATACCTAATAGCGCTCAGCCACAGCTAATTCCGATTTCAATTACTCTATTTATACACTTCGACAACACTATTATCTCTCAATTTTATTCAAAATTTCAAAACAAATAATAAATTTTATTGGTTTTTATCCGCTTTTATCACAGTTTGTCAAACAGAGATCAAAGAACCTAGACACAATATTACTATCTTAATCATTTTTAAACCATTTATTATCGTTTAAGTAATCGATTACTTGTTTTTTCAGTGTTTTCACAATAATTTTGACAGAAATAAATTCATTGATTGCATTCTCTCCCCTTATAAGGTATTGAGTGTAGGGTATAGTGCAGTTGGTTACCAATTATCAGTCAATTGATAACTATGAATGATAATTGGCCCTGCACAGTTTAACATAGTTGCCGATCGCTGCACAAACGCAAAGTGAAAATGGGTTTAAGAGATTTGCAGCCATTGTTTCCAGTAATTGATTTTGAGTTTGAAAGTTGGAAATTGTTTTTTATTGGCTCTCGTATTGTATACCCGAAGAAGAAGCAAATGTTTTGAATATAGAATATCTTAATCTATGGCTGTATTGGTGTATAACAACATCATTGACATAGTGCTGGAGGCGCTCCAATTTAAAAATGCAGACAAATATTTGACTCACGAGTCAAGTCGTGAACATCAAATCAAAGTAAGCAAAATAAAAAAAGAGAAAACATTGAAAGAAAAGAGAGAATAATTGTGTGCATAAGTAATATGTGTCTCATATAAGTATGATTACAGTGCAGGTAAACCAGGAGTTAATGGTAGCACTTAATTCTGTTCTGTTTACTGAAGTCAAATATGTAACTCTACTCATACTATACTCGTACTAAATATTAGCCATTTGTATAATAATGTATACAATATTACAAATATTATATAAACTCTTCTTTACATTAATTTTAACAAAATATAAACAACTTTAAAGACAAATAGAGGCCAATGAGAGCCAATTTATTGCAATTTCTTTGCATTCTGTGCCAAACACTGTTCAGCTCTATTTCGGAGTCGTTTTGTCGCAAACTTTGATGAGAGACAGGAAGAGGCAGTAAATGGAACTAACGTTTCAGATAAAGTAATTTTGCTGAACGGCCCCAGACTAGTATCGCTCAGCCCAAAGACGGAACAAACAATTATCGCACACCTAAACGTTGTTAAATAATCTGATGTTGCTTAGAGACCAGCAGTGCCTGCAATTGTTGCAGGTGTCAAATCTGACTGATTTGCTTGACTTTCCAAGTATTCCATATCAACACTATATATGAGTAATTGTTTTTCAAAATAAAATCAACGAATAGGTAGAGGAAGAGGAGATCGTCGGCAGAGCTATGATTAGAATTAAATATAACCTCTTATCTAATGATATGATATGTTGTAAGCATTGAATATCATATCAAATGAACGATAAAACAAAACATAAAATCAAATTCTTTAGTCAATGAAAATGAAAACCACAACATTATAGTTGAGTGAGGAATGTTTCACTGAGCAGAGCACACTGTGCTGTGCTGGTGCTAACCATAAGGGCAAGTGTCTTAAACAGGTCTACCGAAAAATTAGGCATTTATCGAATGGAAGGGATCGCGAGTTCGAGCCATCTGTCAATCATAAAACGGAAAAATGCATGGCTTCCAGCGATAGGGCTCCAATCAAATCGTATAATAGAGACTATGAAAGCCTAGCGCTGAAGGCGATCCCTGATTATCCCAAACAATGAGGAATTTTGAATAATAAACCACTTCTCTATAAATTGCATTTCACTAACGCATGAATTCAATTAATGGCAATCAATATAATATTGTATAATATCATAATTCCCTTATGTCTACTACACATATGCCAACACAATATACCAAATAATAAATAGATTAGTCGTTCATCCCTTCCATCGTATACTTGGTTTCGACAAAACGCTTTCGTTTTATTAATTATTCAGTTCTCCAATAGAAATCAAATAATCAAATCGTAGCCCAAAATAAGAGCTCATCAGAGCTTCTGAAGAATATTCGAGCTCTGAATTAATTTTCGACTTAAGAGAGAGAGAGAGAGAGAGAGAGAGAGATCAGGCCTGAAGGCTGAGCGGACTCTTTCCGGCTTATTGTTTGACTCTATGGGAGGTTCGGAGTGAGTATAAAAAAGTACATCAACTTTAGAATAAGTCTACTGAAGTCGAAGTACAGTAGAGTCTTGAGTAGAGACAACACAACATTAACACAAATTGGCATCAATTGGATAGCAGTGAAGAATACGATTTTCGGTAACGTATGACATGTATTGCGATGGCTATGCTTTTAACTCTTGAGGAATAGACAGACAAAACATAACTAAATTGCATCACATATAACGCCCACATCTATTCCAGTGAATAACCAAATGGACAGCAATACAAATGTCATCGCCGAGCAATTTAATGGACATTAATTGTCACTGAAATAAAAGCTCAACTAATGCCGGAAACTTCGTATTAGTCGTGACTTCATTAATGATTTCAATGAAAAACTATTGCAATCATCGAAACGTCAACTTTTTTCTTATCTAATCAACAAATTTAATACGAATTTCAATTCTTTGTTCAATTGAATGAAAGCTCTGAATGGAAATTATTTCAACAAATTAACTGTTTTTCAATAGGACTCAACTCATTTAGAATACAACTAACCATAAACTCAGACAAAACACATTCAAATGGATGTCAAAATTGAAATTAGGTTTTGCTTCGTAATTATGGAACTAATTCTTATATGACTTTAGAAGTAAACAACAGTTTAGTTTCAGTTTCAAAAGCCAAGAGTCAACTCAGGACTTCGGAAATTCGAGAAAAAAAACCAAAAACAAAGAAATTAAGCCGTAAAAGAAGGTGTCATAAAATGGGTGTGCTCTTGGTCCAATCAAGACTTATGACTAGAAATTATCAAACGAGAAAATTGGCAAAAATCCTGTTTCCAAGACGTGAGGAATGAGTGTTGGCAACGATGAGACACGGCTTGACTTCAGTGATAACCACTTATATTCAATAATTGCATAAAGTTATGGGTAATCCTGTTTCCCATTATTTTCAATAACAGACAATTGGATCCGCATTTTGTTTCTGACATTATATCCCGAAGTAAAGGCCTTTTTATGGTTTTCCCACAGAAGCGTTTATAATCATTAGTTAGTGACAGAACCCTCGCCATTGCCTTTCCATTCATTGGGATTCTGTTTGAATTTGAATCACATATACATCCGTTAATAGGTGTAAGAGTGGGTTCACCTGACGTTTGTATTGATAGATGCGGTCGTGCGACAGGAAATCCAAAATGAATGCTAAAAAGCAGGCATTTCCTGCTCAACACGTGTCCCATAAATTACCTGAAGAAGTATTGAACTTTTTTCCACTAATACTGATATATGAGTGGTGTGGACGACAAGTGCAGTCCATAGCTTAGATTCTTTGCATTAACAGTCTATTAGGGTCTGAACTGTTAGGCCAGACATAAATGGTTGGGTTGCGTCTCATTAAACAGAGTAATAGAAAATAGGGATATGTTGTGCACATCATTACAATGCAATTGAAATTCAAGTAAACTATCGCTGAGTTATCATTATTTTTAGGCCAATAAATCTAATGATAATGTTATCAGAGGTCAGAGCGAAAGGTGAATAAATTTAAAGAGGAACGACTCACCTCATGGCACGTGCTTAGAGTTTGGCCTCAAAGTCTCATGTGATCGAAATGCATATCAGCTCTAATGGCGATAAAAATTGGTTGGATTTGTTGGAAACCCATAAAAGTTGTTAAACTTTTGTCAAAATTCCATTTAAGATAAAAACACTGATCTCTGATCTCTAAATCGATTTCATATCACAATTCAATGGAAACTCAGAGCCAAAAGTGACCGAAAATAACCAGATTTGAGACGATTTCTTGTGATTTGACTGATAGGCTCTCCCATAGGCTATAGCTCTGCTCTAATCAATAATAAACACTTAATCTGAATATCTTTTCTCTATTATTGAGAACTTTATTGATAAGAAATTTTAGAATAAATAAAAGTCGAAAATATAGCAAAAGATATAGATTTTCAAAAATTTTATTTTAATTATAATTAAATGACATTCGATTCGATTAATAGTAATAATAATAATAATATTACTGACAATAATTGTACTTAAGGTACAGTACAGTCGAGAGTCGATTTACAAATACTATATTACAATGTATTTCATGTTAACTGTTAACAAGAGAGCGGCCGCACATATATGCAGGTGTCGTACAGGCTGTACAGCTATAGGCGTTCCGGGTTTCACACGCACTCGGCTCTGGTTCTGGCGCTGGCATTGTTCCAGAGTTTCATTTATTAAGAAAATTGCTTTATTCGAAACACAGGTGGACTCCGGTTCAGTATAGGTTAGGACACTCTCTAATGGCAATGACATGAGTTTATACACAAATGCGATCTTTGCTCTTATGCCGAGTGATAGAGTGACGGGTGATGATAGTAAGAGGCATCGTTGCCCATTGCCGTGTGCCCGGCCGCTATGGGCGAGAGGGGAGGGTATGCGCCATACTGCATTTCGTATAATTTCATGTCTGCCTTATTCTCAGACGCGATTATACTGGATATCGAAAACGGGTGGTCTCGGGTCGAGCTATAGTGAGGATCTGCTTTCAACTGACCTGCCAGAAACATGCTCTGGTGGTGGAGCATCCCCGACTCTCCCAGTGCGCGACTTTGAGGCCCATACAGACTCGGGTGCATGTGTTGGTGGTGTTCCATTTGCGACGGGTGGTGATGACCTGCGGTCTCCAGCTTTGAACAGTCGTCGCCAATGTTTGCATTTGGGTTATGTCTGTGGTGTTCCACATGATGTGAGTGATGGTGTGAATAGGGATCAGTCATAGCACCGTTAAGTTGCGATGGGCTGACACCGCCGCCGCCGCTCTGATGGCTGTCTAAACCTCCTTTGCCAGAGTTGCCAATCGATTGGTGACTATTAGGGCTGCCAGTGCTCGAACCCGAACTGTTACCAGACTTCTGAGTTTTGATCTGATCCTTCTTTTCACATTTGAATCGTTTTTGTCGTCTAAGATAACAGCCGTTTTCGAACATATTGCCAGAGTCGGGGTGGAGTGTCCAGAAGCTACCCTTCCCCGGCTTGTCGGGAGTTCGCGGAACTTTGAGAAAACAGTCATTAAAACTAAGCGAATGTCGGATTGAGTTCTGCCATCGCTGTTGGTTTTGTCGGTAATATGGAAACAAATCCATAATAAACTGGTAGATCTCACTTAAGGTCAACATTCTTGAGGGACAGTTCTGTATCGCCATTGTTATCAGTGAGATATAAGAATAGGGGGGCTTTGCATGAGTGTAACTTCGGCGGTAAGACTTGTCTGCCCGCGCCCTCTGCAGCAAAGCGTTGGCTCCCGACCCCATCTGATCAGATGACGAGGACGATCCAAAGTCTCTGCTCGAGACTATCCCGCCGTTCATCGAAGTCATGGAACCCATACATGTCGGGGATGTCATGCCATTCATGCCGTGAGAATTGATCGAATTCATGGATGAGAGTGGAGTGACAGTACTGCCTGCAGCCGGGGACATACAGGGACCGCCGGCCGGACCACCACCTGAGCCGGGAATACCAGACATACCTGTGGCTGTGGGCGCACTGACACTCGAGGCCATTGGCACCGTATTCGATGTAATCATGTTTGACGAGAAGGACTGAGCGGTTGGAGTGTACGACATATTCATACCCGACATCGTGTACGACATCGAAGGGCTCATCGCCGAAGTCATGTTCGTATAGTTGGCCGCAGAGATCATACAGTTGGACGACTCCTGGTATGACTTGTGAGTCAACATTTCAGTCACTATTAAAGTTCAAAATTTATGCATAAATTCACAGATAATTAATAAAACGATTTAAACGATAAGTAACTGAATTAGAGTTTTTTTTCCAAACGCTTTAATTGTTTTTATTTTTGAGTCACTTATTCTAGAATTGAATGAATTATCGAAAGGAGAGAATTGAATTCTGTTCTGTCATAACAGCATATATGAGACCAAGAGTACAGAGTATAACCTGTTTTAAATATACTCAACAAACTTATGAGCTCTCGATCTCTCTGTGCTTTACACTCGAGCTAAGGTGGACTGCCATCACTCTGGGCTCCTCCTCTAACAAGCACCGGATCGATAAGTGTGACGACACCGCATAACAACTAAGTACCAGAAGATAACGAAGGAGTGGTACTGACTGATGGGAGGGCTGGACGACAATACCGTACTTGAAATAATATTCACAATTTTTTAGCAGCTTTTGCTATGTTTTGCCCGAAAGACAGAAACTGAAGAAATTCTGCAATACTTTGCAATACATGGCATACGTATGACTATTGTATGCCATATTCACCCAAAGCAACTGTTTGGCACTGTTAGGTCTCTCCCGATGTGACAATCATTCACTATATACTAATTCACTATACACTCAACTATTCTTTCACATAACACATAATACTGTCCCTGTTTTTCACTCTTTGGCTATGCTATAGTGCCGGTATAGGTGCACATCTCTGGCCGCACACAGACCCTAATGAGCTCTCTTTGCAACTAATATTCTAAACCATTACTATTAGAAATAAAAATTAAAATATTAACTAAAATTATTAAAAGTGTTCGTCTTTTTCATTGGGATTAATATTTTGAAAAACATCGAAATTAAACTAATTATAAGTGAAGTGCTATTCGAGTGACAGACCATTGAATCAATATTATAAAGTATGTTAACATTAAAGACTTGATTGATTCTAAGCACACACACCATAACACACACCATAACAAAGTTTATATAAATTTGCATTCGAATAATAATTACAGAAATTTTTATATTCACACAAAATATTTGTACTGAAAATAATAAATTCTTTAATAAAAAAAAACTAAATAAATAAATAAAATAAAATATTAATATTTTGAGTGAAAAATATATTATTTGATAAAAGATTTCAATTTATTGTTTGAATGTAAGCATTGAATTCAATGCAATGTTTATCTAAGTTTAGAAACTTATGTAATTCTAATACCAATGGTTTGAAAAGAATTTCTTACTTTCGATTGGAGTGAAGTTTTCTCTCAGTTTCAGTCGATATTTGAATTGGAAATTACCGGCGAATTAATTACACGAATTGAATATATTTTTAATTGAAAATAGTGTCCAAACCATTATTCAAAGTAAACACTAATAAATGTCAGATATATTATTAGAATTTTTTTTCTTAGCAAAGCTATGAAGTGATAAAAATCGATATACTGTTCAGTACTGTGAGGACTGTATTGTGTCGTTGAGTATATCCTCTAACTGTAGTCTATGTTAATATTCACTATCGATATATTGATATTCGGAGCATACGTTTAGGGCAACAAAACACGAAATATCTGTTGGGCTGAGCTGTTGATTGTGCACTCAGTTCATTGTCGTCTCTTTTGTGAAGCAGTCATTGCAGTCACTGTGCGGTTATTGTGGGTCTAAATTGAGAACTACTGATAAACAATTCATGAGACAAATATTCCTACAATACAGTCATTACAGTTACCGGTGCTTAGCATCACTGATACTGCCTTCAAAACACCACAAATATTAAAGCGACACAAAGATTGCAAACGACTTATCAGTTGTTGTCGCTGTGCAAAGGCGTCTTTCCAGTCCTTTCCCTTTTCTCAATCTCTTTTATCTTATTTTTATCGGCGCTTAAACTTTGGACACGACTTGTCGTCGATTCTATTGTACTAAAGACTACCATAACTGCCATAATATCAGATAACAATTAATTTAAGGCTAATATTCTTCACAAAAATACTTATTCTCTACAATAGTCGACGCTTTAGACCAATAATTATAACAAAAGTTAATAACTTTTAGCTTTTCTCATATCTAACGTCAAAATAAATATCTTTTTTATTATTTCTCATCCGAACAAAAATGAAATACATTTTATGAGAATTACATTTCTTTGGAAACAATTTGAATGTAAGTCTAAACTAGTGATAGGAGAGGACAACAAACTTAGAGTACTTTTGCAGTCGTATTAAGAAATAAGAAACAATTGTATTCTCTTGAGTTCAATACAGCAATAGATTTGTTATTTCTTTATAGCGCTTAAAATAGAGATAAAACTGAGTACAGCCTATGGTCAGAATGAGTCACATTCTGTGTTCGACTTTTGCCACTTTGTCTTTCATTTGCACCTGCATCCAGGGGCTCATCTCACAAAATGCCCAGTTTAGGCTCACGTTTCATTGATTGCATCGATAGTATTATAAGGGAATGCCTTCAATGTATGGCTGGTGTTGCTATGAATGTCAAAAACGACAGCAATTCAAGTAATGTCTGTTTTCACGTGTCTTTACTAAATGGCACATAAATGGGACAAATTGTGACTCAAACTATGTCTCTCTAATAGCGCGGTTGGCATCCCTTGCCATCGGTTGCCGGCATCACATCAAAGTATTAGACACCCAGGGAGGTCTACTGCTGGCAGAACTGCTCAATTTGAATCATTTAGAGTCACCCTATGGTGACAACAATATGAGAGCACAGCCTCACATCAAACATATCGCATGACCACAAACTCATTAATTAAGAGCTCTAATAATTAACATAATTTTCTTATGCAAACAAACCAAACATTTTGATCTCAAATCTAAATTCAATCAAATTTAGGATTTTAGTCAACTTTTCAAATGAAATATCAGATAAAAAACAACCGAAACTATCGGCGATCCAAATGTCACGCGTCTTAATATACCACTGATTGAGGCAAAAGTGCCGCAAAATTATTGGACGTCAATAAAAATGGTAGAACTGAGAGAAGGAACGAAGAAGAAGGAGGAGGAGGAAGGTCAATCTCTTTTTATTACAGTATTAGAAGGAGAGGAGACCCACACAAACATAGTTTCATTGAATTCAAGTAAACCCTATTTTAGTCTTATGTTTGAATTGAAGGCACGAATCGACAGAACATTATATAAATGGATGAAATCAAATGTTTTAAATCAGTTTAGTTTCAATTTTGTCTCTATCTTTGTCTTAGATTTGGATGATTTGAATTCAAACAGAGCCAATGCAAACACGACAAACAGACTGAGCTAAGGTCAACATTAGCTTATGTGAACTCCAGTCCGTTTATATACTCGACTGTATGGCTGAGCAAATTTGCTCCAACACTATATTTATAGATCATTGTAGATCATCGAATTATATCTGTAGGTAAACAGGTAAATATTATTATAGAATGTGCATACCAGTGCATAGGACAGCCACATATAAAAGGCTGAGACACCGCACTACTCATCTCATATCCATCACTGACTTCCTCACTGAATGCCTACTTTGTATTTAATTGTGAGACCCGTTTACTTCATATTTCATCCCTTGACTCAGTTTTGGATTCATTTATCTGCAAAAAACGAGTTTGTCTTCGCATATGTACTCAACATTGAAATCCTTGTCTTAATTTTTCACATAATAACGATATAAACAAAAAGCATTTAATCTCTATTTTAAGCTTTTGGTGAATCTGTTTCCACAAAATGTATTTAAAGCAGAATTTGTATCAAAATTCTAAAGTTTTTAATCCTCTCTTCCTCTCAAAGATTTTTATGCGGATATATCTGACAAAGAAAACTATATTATGACAGAAGTTATATGTTATACAAAACGCTGAACATTGTGTGCGAACCCAACTTCGCGGCTATGCTTTTGTATTACACTCATAGATATCATGAAAAGTGGATCACTTGGATGTCATCTCTTATATGGAAGTAATGTTGTTTCGTATTCACTTTTGCACGCAATCTATTTAATGAGTTCTCCACTTTGTCCTTGTTCAATTTTATTCCTCTCCAGCTATTGTTCTATTATTTAAAAGAACTGTATTTTACACGAATGTTATTAACTTTTTTCAATTAATTGCTCCAAAAATACTAAATATTGATCTGAAATATAGACCGAATATATTTTGCATTCAAGACATAGATATTAAAGATATTAATCATGTGATCCAAATGTAATGACTGTAATGTATGTCGTTTTGATCAATGTTTCCTTCTTTGGTCTCTTTTGTCAACTAATGGATTAAAGAAAACGCAACACAACTTCACATCATTTCCAATATCACACTATTTCTAGTATCGTCTCTATTATAATAAGGCTTTCTTTTCATCGCTTACTTCAATTGCGATTCAATGACAAGATATAAAAGCGCTCTCTCTCTCTCTCTCTCTCTCTCTCTCTCTCTCTCCGCTGGTTTTCCTCTTCTTCGGTTATAATAGAATACAAATAATACGAATACAATATTTAGCTATTAATCCGTGCTTTTGAGAGTGTGATGTGGCAGTCGATGACAGTCAGGGGGAGATCAAAGTGTATGCGGCCTATGATTCCGAGTTGTAGTCGTTGTTCAATATATTCCATCTCTAACTCTGGGAACGAGTGATTCAGAGCGCGGATCAAAAAATTTGAACATTTGGTTGTGAACCGGTCTCACAATCGATATCTTCCTCTTTCAAGTACCTGAGCCAACATATAAATAGAACACCAGTAGTAATAGTAGAGTATTAGTAGTAGTAGTAGCTAGTACACATTCTACATATTAATACTCATATCAAATGAATCATTTTATTAATCAATATTAATGGATCAAAAATAATCAATTAGTTGCATGATATTTGTCCTGGTAATATTCTCAATAAAGGTCACTGCGCATTTTGCATTCTTATCAAATTAAAATGTATGGAATTAAACTAGCTATTTTATAAACTGAATTTAAGAGAACGAAACTAGAATTTAATTCTCATGTATTGAATTTGAATCCCAAGGGGTTCAATATCACAATTTTTCATAATTTTCATAACGAAAATTAGCAAGTTTAAAAATAAGGTTTGTTACCCAACTCACGCAGTGTTTTGATCCTTGGATTGGTACAGAATAGACACAGAATGGGCACAAAATATATGAATTTATAATAAAATAATTTATTTGTCATATAATTTGAAGTTCTGTTTACTCAGCGATTCATTAAAATGTTTGTAAGCCTTAAACTGCGATAATTTGAAAATTACCGCTAATTTGAAATAAGGAAAACTTTGAGTTTTGATTAGTCAGTCGACATTTGGGAGGACCTGGCGTTCATTCAACAACTTGTTAGACAAAAAGATGGTCTGTTTATTGAGCCGAAAATAAGCTAATGTTGGAAATGGGATACAACAGAAATCCATTTTCTAAGTGAGGAAAACTGAATCGTTTCGACAAAATGATTGTGAACTCAGAGAATGAGTTTTTGATAGAATTGTTCTAACATTTAATGGAAAGAATATCGGGAACCGACTGATGGCTAAACCAGACCTTACTTTCAAAACTAATCTATAGCTTAGTGTTCAATATAAGTAAGTAATACAACATATATTCAATACTATGAACTCAGTCGACAAAACCGAGAGTCGGATGAAATTTCTGAGCGAATGTACGCTTCACTACTTCCGTTTAGCACAGCATCAGTCTTGGAGCACAGCATCAGCTCGACTCCAACTCTACTCCATTCAACTCTGATGTGATGTTGACATAAGAAATGAAGGCTCGGATGTTGGATAAAGCCATAAGATTCTATATAACCAAACTTTGATCGAGTAAAAGCTTTTACAATATTGATGAAACAAACTACACATCTCTGAGTCGTATTCTGTTCACTCGAGAGCTCAGCACAAAAATAGAGGACACGTTTAGTGCATCAAATGATTGTATGACATAAAAAGCGCCTATACTTCCATCAACTCTAATAACACCAATACTTTCACATTTTATTTATTTCAAAATCAGTTGAAAATTATTGCAAAAACATTGAATCATTTGAATGACTTTACTCTGAAATTCGAGTTTTAATCAATTTTAAACAGTTTTCGGAATTAAAATTTCTTTTCTGGTATCAAAAGAAATGATTGCCTCAAATAATTGAAAGATTATTCAAACAAAGTTTATATAAGTTTAGAGCAAAGATTCGCTTTTGAAAAATAAAATTCAAGAAATCTGTTGAGCGAAAAGTCAACAAATGCTAGTAATTGATATAAATAGAGGCTATTCTGTGCTTAATCTAAAAATATACAAATTATTAGAAAAAATAATAGTTTGAATCAAATAAATATAATAAATAAATATTATATAAAATAAAATCCGGAACTTGGGATTAACGCCTCTGATTCTGGGCTCAAATGGGCTGAGCGTTGATCGCGTGCCTTATATTTAATGTTATGATTAGTCTTAGAAATTATTTGATTCAACAAATTATTTGAAGAAAATTGTTGGCGTCGGACACCGGCACACGACGACCACTTTCATAATAATCAAAAATATAAATAAATGTACCAGGTCATAATAGGTTATAATCATTAGGATAAACACACCCCTCACTCACTCTTCTTGACTTCCGTCCGTTAAGACGACAACATTGACTTTTGACAAAATGGGTGAATATTAAAGCGTATCACTAATAATGGTTTCATTTGATATAATAATCTTTATATAAGAAGTGAAAAAAGTTAATCTCTTTAAAAATGCTGAACGGATGACAACAAAAGAGAGTCACAACTATTGCCTAATATATGCCGCTCTCCGACTATTGACTGGCCCTCACATAACGTATAATTCTGTGGTTTGAGACCATATTTTGCGCCTAACTCTGTCTATAATCTATAATGTATTACATTTTTGTCCATTCATTCAACGGTCGACGGAAGCCGTGCCCATCGTTTTTTGCCAACAGATAAAAAAATTCCCAAAAATCTCTTCGGAAACCTTTGATTACCCCTAAGAATGAAACGGAAAAAGTATTTTCTACTGTTTGTGAACAGCAATCAAATTGAATCAAATTATAGTTTTATTTATGTATATATTTGTCTTACATTTTATTCGAGAAAATTATCGACAATTCTCTGTCAATAAAAATTTGAGTGTTTGAGTGAATCTCTTCTCAAATCGAGTCAACATTATATGGAATGCATTATCCTTTGAGTAAAGAATGTTAAAGACTATACACAGACTCCAGAGTTGGTTAGTAAGTGGTTTGATGTGTAAATAAGTTGATAAATCATAACAGCACACCATAGAATACCATACTTTTGAACCAAAATATAAACACATCATAAAACTCTGTTCTTTCTTCAATTCAATTTTAATTTACATTTTTGGCCGCAGTTTAAATCAATTGACTGAGAAACGTGTCATAAGACAAACCTATCACTTCTTCTATGTTTCAATCCTTAATGTTGAGAACATTGATCTAGCATTTTTGATAACCTTTTTGATAACATTTTTGTTGTCAAATCACATGAGTGCGGAATAATTTTCTAATATTTTGTATATTTAAGGTTATTTGGAAACAAAAAATGGGAAAAACATTAAATCTTTGAGTTTAGAATAATTCTTACATTTTTTTAACTCTTTCAATGCAAGAATCTAATTATAGTTGAATTAATGCTCATTTTCTACACTTAAAATATAATTCAGAATTTTATCATAGAAACCCTTTTTTTGTGTATTTAAATGAATTCAATTCAAGTGATCCAATGATTTGACTTTTATGAGCAAAAATGAGTTCAAAGGCTTTTCTAATTCAAAATCAATAAAATTGATCGAAGAATAACTTTTTTGGAGGATTTGGATTCAAAACTTTTTTCCATTGCTTTTCAATCAATTTAAACACAGGATTGGAATAAGACGTTATGTTAGTGAAGAAAGTGATTGAAGACATGGAATGCATAGATTGCACGGATTTATTCTGTGCCCAAATTCTGATGGAACTGTTATTTGCACAAACGATCAGATCTTATTGGAGTCAATGCGAGGAAAGACTGTTAGACTGTTACGCATTGAATGCATTTTCATTTAATAATAAGAAAAGCAAAAACTGATTGCATTAAATGTAATGCATTTTAGGTATCATTTAATACAAATGTCATTTTTGCAAAATCTTTGGTTCCAGTAAATAGTTTTGTGGAATAAAAATCCCAGAAATGATATCCACAACAACTGAATGACTAAATTTCTGCTCAAATTTGTTTTTAAGATTAAGAAAGTGGTAGTTCTGTGGCCGAGCACTGCCAGAGCACAGGGTTTGCAGAGTTGTCTTCATAGAGATCGCATCGTATTCTCTATAAATGAAATGAGTGAATGCCAGGTGACGACCAAAATGTATTTGTTATGCTGTGCAATGAAGGCAATGACGAGTCAGGGATACAGTGTTTACCTTACGGACTCACTTCCATAATAAAAAGGACAGAGAGCTCCAGAGCTCCAACTTTTTGCTCATATAATAAAAGCTGAAAATTTTTCACTTTTGAACCAACAGCTGCTCAGATGTGCCGGAGTTTAGAGTTGGTTCTACACAAGTGGTCCATATTTGGTGTTTGTTCTGTTGGTGCAAACTCTATGGCAAACACAGACATTGCAGACATTTGCAGATAATATTTAATGACTAGCATTGCAATCATCAGTTGGGCTCAACTCGACTCAACTCAACGAAAGCAAAATCCAAACCAAAGTCAAAGCCAATCCAAAACTGATTTTCCTCCGATTCTCAAATACATTGTCTGTTGGTAGTGCTGTTCAGTTGTGAGCCGGAGCTGATCCGACTCAACATTTCAGATGCTTCCCATCGCTGCAAACGTTCGTTGCAATCACTTCATGGATTTGCACCGTTTAGCCGCTCACAAAGGCTTTGAAAATAAGTGGGACCAACCTCTCAGACATCCACTCTTTCAAATCCAAAAACAATAACATTTTAATTAAATAATCGATTAAAACATTGAATTGAGAAGAACTTAGTTTTATATTTCAGAGTTGACTGTGATTTGAAAGATCAGACACCAAATGGTTTTCTCCAAACAACAAAACTACGTTCAAAGCGTGGGATACGGTATTTGAAATACAAAAGGGATTAACTGTTTTTTAAATGATTAAAAAACTAATGAAAACTTCAAACAAAAAGATTAAAAGCAAATTCTTTATTAATTAATAAAAACAATTTTCAATTTATTTTATTTTAAATCATTTGACACGAATTGAAATTCTGGTTCATTCAAGTTTTTCGACTCTCAAGGGATGGTTGCAAAGGGACCTCCTTTTGTCCCTTCAATTTGTCAATTATGAAAGACTGTGCGGTTAATTTTGGTCCGCATATTTTGTTCTGTATCAGCTATATGTTGGATTTGCCCTGATCCAATTAGTTAATCCAATTTAAACCAATTATTATTGTCAAATGATCTAGAACTGTGCGGTACCCCTGCCCTTTTCCTGACCCATTCTATCCAATGTATTTCATTGATATGAAAGATGTCACAAATTAAATGTTTTAATACGTTTTTATTCATAAAATATTCAGAGAAATATATTAGAATTATAGCCAGAGCTTAGAATAAGTTGGAGTGAGCATGCAAGTTTCTACTAGAACAGAATGTTTGAGATGCAGTCAATGTAATGCCAGTACTCTATGACTGTTTGATTGGAAAGTTTACCAAATTTATTATATAATCCCTTTTGGCAATAATATCAACTGATGTTACAGAAAGAGTATCTTTTTGTTTGAAATGACCAAAAGATTCATTAGACTGTCCGCCGAGAGAAAGGATAGGAGGAAGGGCTGCGAATATGTTGCCAGTGGTTGTTGTGATGCAATTGTAAGTTTGGAGCCAAGTTTACATCAAACGATTTCCCGGGAGATATAGTTAGATAAGTAAACGTATTTTGGCCTCACATAAGGTTAGAGTGCATTCAAAAACGGATAATAAATATCGTAATAGAGAGGAGAGAACTGAGAAAGTATTGTACGGATTGTCTGTAAAATAATGTATTTGATGGCAAAGTATTGTTCATTCATAGCTTTTATTATTGGAGCGCATCATTAGATCTAATGTTTTGTTTACTCGTCGCTTCTGCACAGTATGTACTCTAGCCTTGTGTACAGTCGTGTCTCTCCTATGTGTGCATCTATTCTATTGTTTGCATCGATGACAACTGCAACAACCCATACACTGAGCCAAATACTGTATGACCCGAATCACAAAAAGCAAGACTCAATTAATATGATTGTAATAAAACAAAATTCATTGCAAAACAATATCATAACTGATGTGTCGAACGACAAACACAGCGACAACTCATGCCTTCAAATGAATTAGTTTTTCAGGTTTTCATTCTTTTGATTGGATTTTCATATTAAGAATCACCTGTTCTTCACATATGCTGACCAAACAAATACTGAAAACAATGATTCGAATCAAATAATAACTAAAATCGAAATAAAGAGAGTTTTGTAGAAATATTCTTAACTTTTGTCAGATATAGGCTTAAAAAATTGACTAAACTTTTGATTGTTGTAAAGCTTTTAACTTTTGAGGCCTCCCTGTTCTGCCTGTTCTTCACAGACCAAAGCAAAGTTGGTTTCAAATAAAAACTTTAAGCTTACTCTCGAACTTCATTCTGAAGAAAATCCTTCCATAAGAGCAATAGAGAGCTATAGAGAGCTATCAGAGAAAAGCAGAACCACTTTCTAAGTAGAAAAATGTTTGCCGCCTCACGAATCATACACGACGTGTGAGGTGTGAACCACCAGATAAGCACATCCAGTGCAGAATGCCATCCATTGCCTCTTTGGCCGCTAATTCTTTCTCATATCAATTCTTCACAACTTCGACATTACTTTTCAAAATTATTTTTAAAGCCATAAAAATAGTTCTGAAAGCGATTCGACTTTTAATCTGAGACTAAATTTTATTACAACTCAAATGCATTTCAAAAACAATTATTCCATTGAATGTCGTTTTGGCCGCACTTTTATCAAAGTCTTCTTCACTGCAAACAAAATCAATGAAACTAAAGATAGGAGCATGGTAAACTACCAGTGATAACACACTCATCCACCACTAGTGAGCTCAAGAATTGACTCAGAAGTAACTGTTGTTGTGGCGATAGTTATCTCAATTGGAAATTGCTTTCGATTTACTTAAATATTTGAAAACAAATATCATTTGATGATTGGATCGACTGATTTCCTCCAAACTGTTTCGACCGATCCTTTCTGCAAATAATTGGTCAGACATATGACAAACTCGTGTTTATTGCAATACAAATATGTTTTTGATAAGCGATTCGTTGGAAATCAGACAATCATTTGATTCATATCTTTAAATACTTTTATTTGAATGCAAACATTAAATATTGAATTCTGAAAATTTTCAAATATTTTAATTACAATAAAATCATCAATGAATTAGTGAACTTGTGTTACAATTTATTCTCATTTTACAGACATCTACTATGTGTTTGTCAATTCATTTTTCTGGCTTTTATATTAGCTTGCTTATTTTATGCTTGATTATATTCGATGTTCTATTTATTATAAATTGAATGTGAGTCGGATTATAACTTAATTAAGTCCAGAAAAATATTTGTCAATCAAATTATTTGTTATTCATCTCTGACTTTCACAATACTTGCTATAAAAATAAGTATTGAAAACAATTTTCCTAAAACTCTGATATCTATCACTCATAAAACCATTGTTGACCTCATATGAGTTTAGAACAGTGCTAAAAGTGCTAGGGCATCCTATAGTTGTCTCTTTCTAAAAATTAGTTTTCCAAAACAACCATGTCCAAATTAGGAGCTTTGCTTCAATTGAATTTTCAGTGATATCATCAGATTTGATCAACTGTTAGAATATTTAATCCAAATGTAAATTTACTGTAAATAAGGCCAAAGAGTTTGGAATGATCTTGCTCATCACCATACTGAGCAACACAGAGGAAAACATTGAAAATAGTGTCGTTTTGGGGAAAACGAAATATTTAGTGAGAAAAGCAAAACATTTATACATTTGAGACGACGGTTGTTATGAAGTTTTTAAGTGAGTCAAGTGGTGGCGAATTCGACGAATCTGTGAGAGACAGAGAAAGACAACATTTGATGCCATTTCGTTGAGTGGCTTCTCTCAGGCCTTCTCTGAGGATGTTCTTTGAAAATGTCTGCACTTTATATCTATGACTGTGCGCTCCGGCATTAATGCTCGCAAAGAAGGCTGAAGTTTAATCAGGTGACGAAACTCTCACGGCATAGCTCTGCCACTGGAAGAAGCAGTGGAACTGGCACTCAAGCAATAGCAAAACAAGCAAACCTGGTTAAACAGAGGGCCAATTTTAAAAGCGTCTTCACTTCTTTGGGTTAACACAATGCAAATACAATCGTTCTTAGGTTTCATACTTTACTAACAAAAAATTAGTACATTTTTCCAAATGAGTAAAAGAATTAATCGCTGTTTTCTTTTCTTCTTTTTTTAAGAAAAATATTTGCTTTTCGGTCAGAGAAGAGATTTGAGTGAAGACAACAAACAGAGTACCCATAAGTTTGCAATCAGTTTCACTAAATTAGTCGACTAATTGTTCGCTTAATTCAAAGACTCATCCATTCAGACATTTGATTGCATTTTTGGGAAAACAATCTTTTTATTCAATTTTAAGACATTTATTCAGAATTAAACCAAAATTCAAATTTATTTTTTGCAGATAATGGCAGAAATGTATTCAGTGGATTTGCCCCCCCTCCGCCATTAGGCCCTCCGCTATGATCTCATTTGGCCCACTCCACAGAGGATCCGAGTCCTTGCAATAGTCCACCTTAACCTTTATTCATATCCTAAATATGAGCATGTAAAATTTTCAATTTACTGTCATTTTTAAGAGAATTCATTTTCTCGTCAAATGTGTTGCTGTGAAGTCAACAATCGGTGAAATTTAAAACATTTATTCAAAAAAAGTATAAATCAATTCATAGGTTATAATCAGGCATGCGGAAGGTCCGCGACTCTAGGGGGGGCCATAGGGGGAGGCCAAACGGGTC
>JAQGBD010000379.1:0-32966 GCA_034698165.1 Punctoribates punctum | reverse complement strand
TGCCTTTTTCATATTATCCGAAACGAACGGCATTTCTAATGTTTGTCTTAAACTCTGTCAAAGATAATAACCGTTTCCAAGGAAATCAATTCAAATGCTGAGCTCGAGGACAATCACTGACACAATAATCGAATGAATTTTATTTTCCAAACAATACCCAATCCATCAAAGTTTGAATTTTTTTTGAAAATTCTCAAAATTTTAATCAATTCTAGGTTTGTATCTGAGGACAGGTTTGAGGGAAGGCTCACAAGTGGTTCAGAAGTGATTTTCGACGACAACCACTTCGGGTCACTTTGTGAATGAAGTAAATGTCTTCAAACAGGAACAGGCATCTGATTATTGTAAGTCATTACAACAAATGGGTTCAATTATTAACTGGTGTTAGAGCTCATCCCTGGTCTTCACTCAACTATTGGATTGGATGGTCAGCAATGGTAGGACTCCTTCTGTCCGATTTATATTTGATTTTAAGAATAAAGAGGTTTTTGTTTCTATAAAAGAATTCAATGTTAGCCTCATTTTTGTTGGAATTTCAAAACTTTATTTTCAAATTAATTCCATTAAACAGTTTTTACATTGATTAAGAAGGTAATCTTGGACCTATGAAATACTTATCATCAGAACTAATGGGTGGAACTTCTGTTCTTTGTGTTGAAATCTGTGGTTTCATCCACTGATAACTGTATGGTTTTCCAGACATTCCTTTGATTGGACGTAATGTCGGAAATCTTTTGAAAAAGTCTTTCATTGATATTGTGCTGAGTTTTGGTAATTTTACTTCTGGTAATTTACTTCTTCCGGCTTTCTTTAGAGCAGTGGTCGTTCTCTTCGGATAAATAGTCGGGTAAATGGCTGATGTGGTCCACGTCCACGACTTGGGTGTAGTTATCTTTTTTCTATGGTTTATTGTTTCTGAATTTTGATCAAATATAAGATCTGATGGTTCTGTGCTCTTCAATGTGTCAACTGATTCGGTATTTTTATTGATTTGTGTCCATTCAATGAATGGCTTTTCCTTTGGACCAAAGATATTGTGGTTATCATTGAGAAGGAGTGGTGTTTCTGTCGTTTTCATTATAAGTGGATATTTTGTTGGTCTCGGTCTCCGCGTAACTGTCGTCGGATTTGATTTTATTGTCGTTTCTGTGACTTCTTCACTGATTGGTTCAGTTGAAGCTTCAGTGGTTTGTACTTCAGTTGGTCTGAAAGTGTGCGGAGATTTGGTTTTCTTCCATATAGTCATCGATTTTATTGTCGTCTTTTCTCTTTCTCTTTCCTTTTCTGATGAAATATGATTTGAATGAATATTTTGATCCTGGTCTCTGTCTCCATAATCCATTGTTGTTTCAAAGTTTGTTGATTGATCATAAGGACCTTGATCTGTTGTGATAAATTCATTGCTCATTTCTGTGTTTTCCTTAATGGAAGTGCTATTAATATCATGTGTTGTCTTCTGATCTTCTGAAGGAAAAACTGATTCCTCTGTTTGATTGACCACATGTTCAGAGTTGAAAGGAGTGGTCACTTGATTTTCATCTGTTTTGTTCGTTTCATTTGGTTTTCTGATATCAATTGGCTTTAAATTTAAATCAATTCCAATGGGTTTCCACTCATCGATAGACTGTTCGCTTGATTCTGGTGTTAGTGAACTATTAATATCTGGATTATTCGTTTGAGTATTACTATGAATGACACTGGTCATCGACGGTAATGATTGGTCGTCTAATTTTGTTGACTCAACTGACAAATCGAGACTTGTTGTCACTTGTTCTTGATCATTATTGGATTCTTGGTTTATTATGCTTTGTATGGAGGGTTTACTTGATGAATCATCAGAAACAGATTGAATTTCTGCAGTAGAAGACTCATAATTAATTGTTGACTCTGGGTTATTAACATTATTTTGATCATTTTGATCATGCAAAATTGTTTCAGTTTCAACAAAATCTTTTGTTGGATGGAATGGCAGTGACTCTGAAGAGACGGTATTCGCAATCAATTCATTGGTTTCTTCAGAAATATTTGAACTGATATTTTGTTGATTATTAGCTAAAGTTAAATCATCTGAATGATTAAGCATGCTCGATTCTGTTGTTTTTTCTGTACTCAATATAGTCGGTTCAGAATTGATTTCCGTATAGCTATTTGTGCTAGATACAAATATTGGGTTTGTTGTTTGAGCCGAAATTTCAGCAGTAGTTTGTTCCTGATCTTGTTCGTTTACAGAACCTTCAGTAAGAATTTGTTCATGTTCATTTTGTTCTATTTTCTGTGTGGTCTTACTAGAGTATAATATCGATTGAATAGTCTTTGCTGTTTGTGCCTCAGTTGTTAAATCTTGGAATTGTTGATTACCTTGGATTGAATCTGTTGAAGATTCAATCAATTCATTGAAATTTGTTTGATCTGTATATAGAGAGGAAGGAAGGGAAGGGATTGACACGTCTTCTGTCACAAAATCAGTTGAAAATGTTTGCGATTCTGAGTCAAGTTCTGAGAGATTCTCAAATTCATATTCATTTGGTTTGTCCTCATTTATGACCCCTATTGAGTCGGATGAGTTGGAAATCTCCTCTTCTGTAATGAATGACTGATCGGACATATCTGTAGGAAATTGTGAGATATGTCGAGTCGTTTGTTTTGAATCCTCCGGTGAATAGATTAGAGTCTCTGAAACTGTTTCCAACTCTTCATCGATTGAATGATCAGAATTCTCTACTGTTTCGGAATCAATGATTAATTCAGAATCTGACGAAGAATTGATATCTTGACTATCGTTTGAAACTATAAGAGATTCGTAATCTTCTTCAGTATTTAGAATTGGTTCCAAATGAGTCGGTTCTTCTGATTCCACCAAAACTCCAGAATCAGAGGGAAATCCAGAGTTGGTGTCCGACTCTGAATAAATTGATTCTTGATCTGCAGTCGTTCGTTCGAAAGCTTCTTCTGTTTGTTCTTGGCTATTCTCTGTTATTGGACTTTCTTCAATTTCAATCACTTCAGAGTTATTCACTGTTTCATTATCAGGACCAAGATCATTATCATTGCTTTCATTATCAACTGAATGATTTTCATCAGTGCTTTCCAGGCCCTCATTAACCTCTTCTAAATTTGAATTTTCATCAAGATCGTTATTTTCCTGGTCATTAGAGGTGTCATCCTGAAGTGCCGAGCTACTCTCTTGAGTGTCGATTTCAGTTTGGTCATTCTCTGATAATTCAGAACTATTCTCATCGCTCTCAGGTTGTTCAGTTAAAGTGTCTAGATCATCGTTGCTATTCGTATCTATGAGTATTTCGCCCTCACCATCGTTTACTGGATGAATATGCTCTGAGTCATTTACCTCATTCTCTTGATTATTGTCAATCACTTCCTCGAGAGACTCATCAATGTTATCGATTTCTGAAGCCTCAGATGAAATAATTTCATTCTCTTCAGTCATTTCATTTTCTTCAAATTCATTACCCGTCTCATTTGCTGAGTCTGGATTTTCATCAGGGAAGTTATCAACATCAACTTCCTCGACAGTTGTGTAATCTGTTATTTCAGTTGTATCGGGTGATTCGTCCGATGGATAAGTGAAACTATCTTGGTCTTCTGGATAATCAGATTCAAAGGCTTCTCCTTCATCACTCGAAGTGATTGAAGTTTCTTGAACACTTTCAATATTCTTAATTTCTTCGCCTTCTTCAAAATCATTGTGGCTACTAGTGGCTTGGTCATTTGCTTGGCTTTCAACAGTTTCTAACTCTTCTATTGGCGTTTCCTCATTGTTGGCCTCAACGATAACACTCTCCTCCAAGTCATTGACAGTCGGATCAAATTCATTAATAAATTCATATTCTGGTGTTTCAGAGGTTTGTTGAGTCGATAACTGATTGTCTGCTTCTGTAATGTCTTCGCTGATATTGGAGGGGATCTCACCATTGGATTGAGTCGTTTCTAATATCTCGTTCAATATTTCAGTTATATTTTCAAACTGTTCTGTTATAGAAGAATTTGATCCAGGCTCAAAACTTAAATCATTTGTTTGTGTTATTAATTGTTGGTCTTCTGTAGAAACTGTGAATTCATCCAATTCTTCCACAAAATTAGTTTTTGTATTTGAATTTTGATCGTCTGTCAGAGATTGTGAAGAAGTTGTGTATATGTCTGCTGAAGTCTGTTCCGACTCACTCTCTGTGGTCTCATTGACATCACTTTCTTCACTATAATTAGTTTCGGGTATTTTTGTGGTCAACTCATCTGAAATATTTAGGTTTGTCTTCTCTGAAGTTGAAGTGAAGTTCTGTTCACCAGTTTGTGAGTCAATCACCGATTCTTCTGTTTTTGTTGAACTTTCTGTCGACTCTTCTGATGAAAGATTTTGAGATACAAATTGATTTGTGGCCACAGTTTCCTCGGTTTGTGTTTCAATCAAATCATTGTCAGAATTATTGTCTGTAACTGAAGTTTCTTCTGATGTAATTATTTCAATGGAAACTGCAATCGGAGTACTGTCTTCTTTATTATCTTCTACCATGGTAATGATCCCTTGGGTAATTTGTGGTTTATTTGTTGTCATTTCCTCGAATATTGTGTCAACTGTTTGAGTATTTGCCACGAGATTCTCACTTTCCGTCAGATTTTCATCGAAAGGTTTTTTGGTTTCATTTGAATTATTCTCTTCTGTTTGACCTCCAGTTTGAGTGATCACATCTACTGTAGTTGTTTGGGTAGTTTCTTGCTCATTCGATTCTGATTTGGTAGTATCTATCTCTTGTCCATTCGATTCGGTTACTATTTCTACTGAAGTTTCTGATGAATCCTGCTCATTCTGATTGGTATTATTTTGGTCAATGTTTTCCGATGTAATGCTTTGGCCTTCTGTCGGATCAGAAATAATCTCTTCGTCTTCACTAATATGTGTTTCAGTATTCTCTTCTACTGACTCCACATCTTCTGTAGAACTAACCTCTTCTGTAGAACTAACCTCTTCTGTAGAACTAACCTCTTCTGTAGAACTAACCTCTTCGGTAGGGATCACCTCTTCTGTAGAACTAATCTCTTCGGTAGGGATCACCTCTTCTGTAGAACTAACCTCTTCGGTAGGGATCACCTCTTCTGTAGAACTAACCTCTTCGGTAGGGAACACCTCTTCTGTAGAACTAACCTCTTCGGTAGGGATCACTTCTTGTGCGGAACTAACCTCTTCGGTAGGGATCACCTCTTCTGTAGAACTAACCTCTTCTGTAGAGATCACCTCTTCTGTAGAACTAACCTCTTCGGTAGGGATCACTTCTTGTGCGGAACTAACCTCTTCTGTAGAATTAACGACTTCAAGAGAGCTAAAACCTTCAGTAGGGGCCACCTCTTCTGTAGAACTGACTTCTTCTATCTGAGAGCTTTCAGTGATAATTTCGTTTTCAGTGGTACTAATTATTATAGTGCTAGATTGTAGTATACCCTGATCATTTGTTTGCGAAGAAATATTATGAGTGGTAAACAAAGTTTCATCGTTAACTTGATCTGAAGGGTTCGAAGTGATAATTGTCTGCTCAATGTTTTCATCTGTCATTTGAGGAGTGCTCTGATTTCCGAGAACTTCAACTACTGTTTCAGTTTGAAGAATATCCACCACTTCTGGTGATTGAGTTTCTTCAGTCAACTCAGATGTGAGTACTTCTGTGAAAATCGTTACATCAGACAAAGTAATGGGTTCTTCAGATAAACTTTGATCGTCTGTTATGGAAGTCATTATGATTGTAATATCGGAATCATGTTGATCAGTGTTGCTAGATTCATTCACTTCATTTTGTTCTTCTGTTGTAATCTCACCCGAAGTCTGAGGAGAGCTTATCTCTAAATCCAGTTCTGTTGACTCCGGTATTATTGTAGTTTCATCTGATTGGGTGATATCGGTGATAGACTGAGCATGGTCATTTGATACCCCACTCGATTGTTGAGCGTCAATAGAAGATACGGTTTCGGTTGAAATCATTTCAATGGGAAGAGAACTCAAATCTGTTATCACTTCAATTATGTGGGAATTAGTCATATTTGACAAGTTTTCTGTTGTTGTGCTCAAACCAAATGTATTTTCATAAGTTGACCTAGATGTTTCCTCAATCAGTTCTGGAGATTCGGTTAGAGGTTCAGTGGTCGCAGGTTTTGTTGTTTCAACCAATTGTTGAGCTGTAGATTCAGGAGTTGTCTCAATGTTTGTGTTATTCATTGATTCACTTTGAGATGGAACTGAATTATCGGATAATTCTTGTGTTGAAACTTCTATAGTAGGTTCTGTGGAGGATTGAGCAAGGTCATTGTCGTTGTTTGAAGTTTCTGTTGAGGACACATCCGTTGTTTGGTTTTCATTGGCAGCAGATTCTGATTGTTGTGTAGTTATCGTCGATATAATTGTTGTGTCCATAATATCTTCAGCTGATGTTAGGTTTGATTGGTTTTGATTGTCCTCTCCTTCTGAGACTGAAACCACTGAAGAACTTTCCATATTTATGGTAACAGATGTAGCCGTGGTTTCAATTGATTCCGATGATATTATCGGCTCTTTTTCGGTTATTAGAGTTTCTTCAGAATGTGTTGTATTTGTGGGAATCAGAGGTTCAACTGTTCCTTCAGTTGTTTGTTGAGTGGGTTCTACTGATGATAGAGTTGGTGATACATCAGTTGGTTGTGTGTTAGTTGAGGGCCGACTCGTTTCAGATACAAAACTTGAATTAGAATCCAGTGTCGGGTGTTCTGTCACTAATGGAGTTATTGTTATCCAGGATATTGTCGACAAATTTTCGGTAATTGATATGGGGATAGTCTCAACTGGTTTTCTGGTAGTAGTTTTGTATGGCCTTCCAATAGGCCTGACTGGCTTCCAAATGGGCCGATTGTGACGGGACACCGTTGGAATTCGTCTCGTAGTAGTAGTGGTTGGAGTTGTGGTCTGAGTTGTGGCCGTGCTCATTTCAATATTGATAGGAACAACTGTTTTTGGGGGACGGAAAGTAAATTTAACGGGAATCCAGGGAAATTTTTTGGGATTATCCGTTGATATTTCTTCTTCACTAGTAGTGGGCGCCGATATCAGAGGGAATTCCTTTTCATCTCCAGATATCTGTGAAACATTCGCCAAGGATGGAGTGCTCTCAAGTCTGACCTCTCTTTCTGTAGTTGAATCAGATTTGATTGTCATCGGAGTCGTTCCCAGTGTTGAAATAATTGTTGGCACAGACGTTGTTTTGGATTCAGACAGACTTTCAGTGATACCCTCGGTCAGTTTTGTAGTTACTGTTGTGGAATCTGTGAGTTTTTCTACAAATGCCATGGTACTTTTCGTGACCAATGAACTAATAGAAGTAATATCTGTTTTACTTTTTGATACTTTGCTTGTTTCTGCCATTTTTTGAGGGATTGTCACCGTTGGAGTTGATTTAACAGTTTGGACATTTGAGGGAGGGCTCAATTTAGTAATTGGACTTGTTAATGACACCGGTTTTGTACTGATAATCCATGTGGCAGTTGTCGAGGGTTCTGTTGAAGGACTGGTGGTAATAACGTTTGTGTCCGTCACCGCCTCAGAGCTTACTTTTGTTTTTTGTGTTGTTTTTATATCATTTTTAGTAATTTTCTGAGAATTAGCCCTCAGTTTACTTGTGGTCGAAACCAGTTTTGGTGTTGAAGTGGTCCGAACTGAAGAACTAATACTTAGTGTACTCTTCATGTCAGTGCTCTCAGAGATAGGTCTGGTTATTGTCTGTTCCTCTTTATTAGTGATTTTAAATTTTGTGGAATCAATTGTTTTTGTGGTCATCGGTTGCGTTGGTTTTATGTTCGGTTTGGGAGTACTTTGGGTTTGTTTTGGTTTGGTTGAAGTCAATGGCTTTGTCACAGTTGATGATGTTGTAGCTTGCTCACTTGACTTTGAGCCATTAAGCTTTTGATCAGTGGCTGTGATTGTCGTTTGTTTCTGTATTTTCTTAGGTTTTGTTGTAATTGTTGGAGACTTTGATGACGATTGTGAAACAGCTTTGGATTGAGCCGTCGATGGATTAGTTTTTCGAGGCCTTGGAGTTGTTGTCGTCGAAGACAACTTAGAAGAATCTATTGGTGTTTCCATATTCGTTAACTCAAGAGAAGTGTTAGAAGTCGAGGTGTGTGTCGTTATTGGAAGAGTTGGTGTCTTCGTTATAGTTCTCTTTTGAGTTGATTTTACCGGTTTTGTCGTTTGTTTTGATGAAATAGAATTAGATTTCAGAGTACTGGAGACGACTTCACTTTTGAGGGTTGGGCTCGAAGTTGTTATTTGTTTCGAAGTCATTCTTTGAGTGGAAGGACTACTTATGGTGTTTAACGTATCAGAAGAAGTGTTTTCCGAATTTGTATTCTTCTCAGTTGTTTTGATTAATCTTTTTGTTGGCTTTGCTTTCGTTTTGGTTGTAATTGTGGACAAAGAGGGTCTAATTGATGGTTCAGTTGAAGACTGTGTAGAAATTGAGTTTCGTGTGATTGATGTCACCTTTTCTGTGACTGGACTCACTTTCATGGCTTTAGTTTTAGATTTTTTAGTGACTGAACTGATTTTTGTTGTGGTAATGGACTCAGGAGTGGTAACTAAATTTTGTGATGAACTTTCAGAGACTACTTTTTCAGTGGTCTGCCCACTGATCGGAGTAGTTTTTCTAACTATTTTTGTGACTTTTTTCTTATTCTTTTGAGTGGTGCCAATAGTTTTGGTTGTAAGAGATGGTCGTCTCCGAGGTTTAGATGTCGTCTTTGAAGTGATAATATTAGTCTCTAATGTTGTCCTATCATCTGATGAAACCTCAGTTGTGATTGAACTAGGTACTTTAGATGTCGACTTATTTGTCTTAATTTTCCTTCTAGTTACTGTTGTTTTCAAACTACCCTGCTCGTTTTCAGTTGGAGTCGTTGAAGTCAAGTCAGATGAAGTTATTTTCGAGGATTTTGTTATCTTTTTACGACTTGACGTCGATTTTGTTGAATTTTTGGTCGTTTTGGGGGTTTTTGTACTCATTTTGGGCGTAATTTTCTTCCCATTTGTAGTAATTTCTGTTGTTTCTGAATTCATTGAGTTTGTGGTCGTTTTTGTTACTTTTGGTCTGACTTTTCGGGTAACAGCTGTTGAGGTAATGGAAGGGACAGTGTTTTCCATTTCTGTTGTCATTGATGTGATTGGTTTCAACGACTTCTTCGGTGGTCTTTTACTTGAAGTGGTTTTAACCCTTTTTGTTGTTCTTTCGGTTGTTGTCATCTCTTCATCCGTTTGAGGTTTGGTTATAGCAATAGTAGACTGACCAGGGTTAAAAGTTTAGTTCCAACCAAAAACATTAGTTATATCAAAAACGTTAGCAATTTTTTTGTAAATCTGTTTATTATATCAATTAAATGAACTTACAGTTTGTCTAATTCGTTTTGACCTAGTTGGTCTCGCAGTGGCTATTGATGGTTCTGTCACTTCGGGTGTTGACCTTACAATTTTTGTAACTCTTCTTGGTTTTCTTGTAGTTGATGTGTGTTTCACAGTTTTAGTTACGGTGGAGCTTATGGTGGGGGCCATCGCTGGGGAAGTGGTTCTGACAATTCTTTTCTTCGTCTGATTTATCAAAATCTTTTGAGTTGTGGTCGTCTCAGTTTTAATCGGAGTACTTTTCTTATTTGCCTCAATAGGAACTGGCCTTTCATCAAAATCAGGAAACCTATTCCTAGTAGGTTCTAGGTCCAAATCTAACCACGATTTAGTAGTTATTGGTGAATTACCAATATTGGGTATAGCTACTCCAGGCAATTTAATTGGTTTCCATTCTTTACCTTTTGGGGGCGGCTTATATTTGTCAATCTGTCTGGAAGTGGTTGACTGCGATTCAGTTTGAAGAGGGATAGGAGGGCTTGTTGTCTGAGTTTGGGTTTTGGTCACTATTTCTATGGGTTTGAGACCAATAACAGGTTTTATGGTTATTGGTATGAATTCTTGTTTAGAGGCCTCTGAAGTCTTTGGTCTCTCTGTGCTCTCGATTCCAGTGTTTTCCGATTCAGTTGTTTTTGTTTCGGAAAGAATAGCACTTTGGGTCGACTCATGTGTTTCCCATTCAATACTTGAAATTGACGTTTCATTCATATGTGAATTACTAGTTATTGGAGTTAACGGTGGGTTAGAACTTAGCTGTTCCTCCAATTTAGAGACATCCGGTAGAATATTCTCACCGGAATAGTTTGGTCTTTTTGGAAATACTGTTACCTTTTGAATAATAGGTTTGTTCTTGGTTGGTCTATACTTGTGGTGAGGCGTTCGAGTTGGATTACTCTCTTTGAGAGGTTCTCTTGGTTTAGCTGGCACACTTGGTCTTGGCTTTGGTCGGTGAACAGGTTTTGTTATAATTGGCAGATCATTAGGTGGTTCCTCTGTTTGGTCATTATTCTCTGTAATAGCGATCGGTTCAAAGGGATCGCTATCTATTGAAAGTTCGTCATCAAGAATAGGGAGAGTAAAGGGTTGATCATCGGTGTCATCCTCTGACGGAGTGTAGGGCTGTCTCGTTGTTCTCACTTTTCTTTTCTGTTCCTTTTGATTAGGCTTTTGATGATTTGTTTGACCCGATCCTACATTTATGTGGGGTTTACCACCAATTGGTTTAAGATTAAAGCCATCGTTTGGTAAGGAAGCGATTGGTCTAAATTGGTCAATTAACCCTGGTCCAGACAACCCGGGTTTGAATGCATCCAAAGAGTCGTCAATATTTGGATTGAAATCAATGGGTTTGTTGACAATTAAATGTTGATTGGGTAAAATTTGATTACTATCAGGGTACTTATTGAAATTATCAAATGGATCGTTAGGTTTGATGTTGATATTTGGGAGAAGAGGGTCTTCCTCTTCCTCTTCTTCATCGTAACCGAAATGATTAAATTGTGTCTTTTGGTTTCCACTGTAAGAGGTGTCCAGTGATGGAGGAGTCGCTATATTTGGCTCGAAATCATTGTTAGGAATATTTTCCATATTGGAGAGGACGGGTCTATTAAACCATTTATCGTTTCCAAGGTTAGATTCCTCATTGATTGGTCTTTTGTCAATCCACGCAATGTTATTGAGGGAATCCCCTCCTCGTTGTCCAACCGAGAGTTCATTTTTAGTGTAAGGAAGTGTCTCTTTCTTTTCATCTTCGTATGCGACATACCCTTGCTTGTTTGGCTTTTTTGTTCGATCACTTTCTGACTGATAAATGCCATTATTATCGTCTTCTTCTTCTTCGTCTTCATATCCAACGCCATAATTAAACTTTGTTTTGCTTTTCGACAAACCCTTGAACTCCGGTTTGACTTCTGTTTGATCGTAATTTCTATTCGCAAATTCATTATCAGCCGAAACAATTAGTGAGGGTCTCTCCTCATGACTGAACCCAATCTCATTTTGTTGACTATAACCCAAATAGAAATTTAAAAACAATACTATTATTAAAATATCAATTCGATAGAAAAATTGCATAATAATGATAGTAGCAAGATCATCAACTTGATTATTTGTTAAAATAATTCTAAACAATTTTTTGCTCGCTTAATATTACATTAAATAATTAAACTTGATTGAAACATCACTGTTTATCTAAAAGTGTTAGCTAGGTGAGTTGATGTCCTCTAAATGAGTTTATTGAACTTATCAAGCTAAACCTTTAACACACCTGGTTATAAATTTTTGAATTATTTTCGTCACAAATTTAACTTGGTGAGTTATCGATCACCAGATCAATATTTAAATTTTTAAATTTGAATCAAACTAATAATAATTTAAAAAAGTCCAAGATGACTCAATCAAGAGACTGAATGAAAATTTTAAATTACACGTTTATATAATCTATAAAAGTAATCTTGGTTATATTTGTCGCCTCCAAATAATTTAAAACATTTAAAAGTTGAATGATCTTTGATTTTGTTATAACTGTTTTTAATGATTTGTTCAAAAAATATTCGATAAATGAGAGCAAAAACTGATTGAATTTTATTATTGTTTTCCATTAGGAAACAGATTCGGCGGTATTTTCCTTCTCATGGGAATCACGATATGCTCCCAATTGTCGTCACTCTCCTTTTGGGTCTCTTTGGTGATCAGCTCCACCTCTGGTGTCTCATCGATTTCTTCAATTACTTCTTCGGTCTCATTCGCCTCCGAATCCGGATCTTCAGTTACCTCTTCGTATTCATATTCAACCACTTCTTCGGAATTGTTGTCATTTTTGGTTCCCTTTTCTTCCTTAATATTTTGTTTGATATTTTGTGGTGTGTTTTGATGGCTCACCGCTTCCTCTAACTCTTCCTCATATTCATATTCGACTGAACTAGTAGTCGATTCTGTAGGTTCTTCAGATTCCTGTGAATTGTCGTCTTCTTCGACGACTTCTTCCTCATCTGTTTCTGAAGTTTCGTTTGCATTTTGTGGAGGTGTCGGCTCTTCATTCCCTTCTTGTGAGTCATCAACCTCTTCGATACCCTCCTCTTCTTCACCATTATTTTGATCACCAACTTCTTTGGGACCTTCCTCTTGAGTACCATCAGTCGTTATCTCTGAATTTGAATCATTATTTTGATCTTGGTCTTGATCTGAAGCAAGGTCATTGTCAATTGTATCTTCTTCTGTCTTTTCATTTTCAGAATTAGGTTCTGGTGTTTGATCTTGGTCATTTGACTCATCATTTTCTTCGGTCTCATCTATTATTGGTTCTGAATCTGTATTCTCTGTTTCTTCGAGTATTTCCTCTTCAGTTGTTTCAGTGGGAGCTTCGGTGGTGGTAGTCGTCGAAGTAGTTGTAGTTATCTTTGGCTTTTTTGTCTTCTTGACCTTTCTTTTTGCAATCGTAGCGGCGAGTGTTGTACTTAAGATTGTGGTCGGCCTCTCAGTTGTAGTCGTCGTCGTTGTTGTAGTTGTGCTTCTCTTTTGTCTCTTAATATTCTTCTGTGTTATCGTTGTTTTTGGAGTTTCAGTGGTAGTGGTGGTCGTCCTCTCAGTCGTCGCTCTAATTATTTTCTTTTTAATAAATTTTCTTTTGTGAGGCGTTGAACCCATTGTCGTAGTAGTAGTGGTGGTGGTAGTGGTCGGCTTTGTTGTTGTAGTTGACACCACTACTCATATAATGGAATTCAAATAAATAAAATAGCAAGCTGACTAAATTAAATTTATCTCACCTTTTCTTGTTGTGAAAATGTCCATAATGTTCCCATTCATACTTCCCATTGCGGGTCTGACCCAATTTGAATCTATCGGCTGATCCACTGACGGCTTCAGACCAGTTGGCACTTTGATTGGTGAGTAGGACCCCATAACTGATCCCATAACTGGTCCCATCACTGGCCGCCACACTTCTGCTGCAGAGGGGGGTAATGTTGGGTACTCTATAATTGGAACTGGCGTTTGATGTCTTTTGCCTAATGTAATGGGTTTCCAGGGGTCGACGGTTGTGGGTCTTATAGGTTCACTCGGATTATTTGGAACTGTAGTGGGCGGGTCGGCTAAAGGAGTGGTCGTTTGAATGGTGGCAACAGTGGGTTCTTTTGGTTCGGTTGTGGCCGTAGTGGTAGAGGTGATGGCATTTGTCATCTCATTTGTTGTGGTTATGGTTGTGCTCGGGTTTACTATTTCTTTAGGTTTGTTGTTTACTTCATCTTGTTGTTTCACCTCGTTCATTTTATCTGTTGAACTTGGTTTTGTACTTTCGGTGTAAACATTACCTGGCTGTTCAGGAGGAACCGGTGGAAACAGTTCAATAACATCACTGCTGTTATTCTGCTCAGAATTTTCAGTTGTGGGGATAGGGGTAGAAGTAGTCGACCTTTCATTTTGAACAATTGTCCAGAGGCTGGGCTGCTCTGGAGGTGCGATCGGGATCTTTATGATAGGTTTTCTATTAGGTTTTCTGCTCGGTCTATGTTTGGGCTGTTGACCCACCTGATTATCTTCGAGGTCGTACTCATCGGTAACGATTGGCTCTAATTCAATGTCTTCATCTCCCAGATGTGGTGCAAAAGATGGTGGAAAGGGCTGATAATTGTCATTGTCCTCAGAGACGGGAGTTGTGGACATTCGGCCGATTTTCTTAACTTTATTCGGTTTATTCGTTGACTTGTAGTCCGATTCAAAGGGGTCTTCAAAATCCTCTAAAGTATTGGGTTTATCCCTTCCATTATTTCTGACGGGGTTTTGAGTAATTGGTTTATTACTGTTCGGTTTCACCAAATGATTCGGATAATTGGGTCCGCCCGGGATCGGGAAGTTATTCGAAATATTATTGAAGTTGTGCCAGGGCATCAGATCCTCCATATCATTGTTATCTTCTTCTTCGGTGGGCTCTAAAACCCCGGGAAGTTGTAACGGACCATAAATTGGACCATTATTGTTGGGCAGTGTGTTAATGTCAGCAGGCTCATAATTTTCGACCGGCTTCTTCATTGGTTGAAATACGTTGGATGGAAATTGTGGGCCATATATGGAGCCACTATTTGAATGAATTCTAGCGGGAGCTTGCTGACCTTTTTGATTTGTTAGTGATGGAAATACGCTAGGTAATGATTGACCAAGGAAGTCATCACCTCGTGGTTCGTTGATATCGATATTTGGGGATGTGATTGGATTTATCTGTTGCTTTGGGAGGTGCATCCATTCACGACTGTTCTCGTCAAATGTCCATCGGTTGCCATTCTTGTCCACTTTGATTCTGGATCTGATCCCGTGGTCTCTATCGAGTCTTTTGTTAAACTCATGCCTTCTCTGCAGCTTTGGTTCTGTTCTGTCATTTGTTGGTTTTGAATGGATTCTGATTATTGTAATACAGATCACAAACACTAATAATTTGTATTTCATATTAGTTTTGACGAACTTTTCTGTTAAACAATAGTTTGAACTTTAAGTCGAAATAAACAAAACTTTTTATGAGATTTCAATTAATTTTAGAGGAATTGCCGACAATTGCCCTAATTTAGGCCTTAGAGTAAAATAACACTGATTATTGTAAATTACTTTCAAATAGCACCTGTGCCTTTTTACACAGATTTTAACTAGATAATTATCAAGGATCAACGATCGGATAGAGTTATCTTGTTGAAACTTATTCAATCTGTTACCTCTATCCTAACCCTAACAAAAATTTTATTCTATAGAAACAAATTCATATTAAGTATTACAAAATTGACTTGGTCATTATTTACAAATACATTTCTAAACCTTTTCATTTTGATTGAATGATATCTAGTTATGAAAAAATGGTAGATATTATTGAAACAATGTTTGGTCTCTGATAAGTACCACCGAAACCATTGCCAGAATTGATGCCCACATTTAGTCCTCCGTTTCCATTATGACTTCCCTCACCACCGAATCCATTACCGGAATTGGGACCACTATTATTGCCACCCTTTCCATTATTATTTCCAATACCTCCCACACCATTACCAGAATTTTTGCCGATATTTCCGCCTCCGTTCCCATTATTATGACCGACACCTCCCTTTCCATTGAATGAGTTGTCTGATCCGTTATTACCGCCGACACCATTGCTATTTCCAATTCCACCGAAACCATTGCCAGAATTGTGACCCACATTACCGCCACCGTTGCCATTGAGATCTCCGATACCTCCCAAAGCATTACTGGTATCCATTCCACGAGAGTTGCCTCCGATGCCATTCTCTTCCCCAATTCCACCCAGGCCATTGCCAGCCCACTCACCAACATTGAAGCCTCCATTGCCATTAGCATAACCCCCTCCACCAACTGAGTTGGCACTATTGTCTAGTATTTCATTTCCACCGATGCCATTGAATTTTCCGTTACCGCCGACACCATTACCAGAATTAGCGCCGATGTTGGCGCCACCATTTCCATTATTTTCTCCGAGTCCTCCCATTGAGTTACCGATAGTATCCGCTTCTGATTTAATCCATTGGTTATTACCTCCGATTCCATTATACTCTCCGTCACCGCCGACACCATTACCAGAATTACTGCCAATATTAGCACCGCCGACACCATTATTATCCCCCACTCCTCCTTTTGAATTACCAACATTATTGCCCTTGCTATTTCCGCCAATACCATTCCAGACACCAGTACCTCCGATACCACCTCCAGAGTTATCCAGAACATTGCTGCCGCCATTACCATTGTTGGTGCCGACTCCACCCCAAGCATTGCCGGCGTAATCGCCAACATTATTACCGCCAATGCCATTCCATTCTCCCTTTCCTCCTTGACCATTTCCAGAATCTGATCCAATACTAGCGCCACCATTTCCATTATTATCACCAGCACCTCCCCAAGCATTGCCCCCGAAAATGCCAGCATTATTACCCCCGACGCCATTTTCAGGATATTTAATTTCATCACTCGGTTTGTCTTTGGAAGAATGTGGCTTTAATTGATCTAGGTCCCACATAAATGCTTCGGTTGTTGTCTTATGTCGATCAATTGAAAATGGTTTTCTCGTTGAAATTTTGAGGGGCTTTAAGCTCGGAATTCCTGTTATAAAAATAAACTTGGTCGACAATCTCTCTCTCGGCTTACGGGTTGGCCTTTGATGGTGTTGGAGGGCAGGTCTGTGAACAATCCGATTATCTGTAATTTCCAATATTTTTTCCAAGATCACCGGATTTTGTCGCTCAACAATTGTTGAACTTTTTTGCTTAGACTCTGAAGGGAAGGGCTGCCGCTCCTCATTTGCTTCCTCTGTATTCGGGTTGAATTGTAAAGTGTGAACCACTGATAAAAAATTAATTATAAATATTGTGAACAATAAACTCATTTTTATAGTTTGGTTCACAATATTTGATTAAATTAGTGATTAATACTAAAAATGTTTAACTTTTAATACTTTAGTCAACTTATAGTCTCAGCTTTTATTTTATTTTGTTATTCAAAGTTATCAAGTTTATTTTTGTTAGCCTTTTATCATGGAACTTTTTCAATGCGATCTCAATTCTGAACAATAAATTAAATTGTTATGATCATTGAAAATCGGATAATAACAAGGTCTTTCATTCAAAAATATCAGCACTAGTAAAGCAAGCTCACTCAATTTGAAATATGTATGATATTTGCTAGAAAATAATCATGGCCATTTATAAAAATATGATCAAATCATTTATTTAAAGTTTTTGGTTCAATATCTTATCATAAATGAGTTGACTCTTCATTAGAGTAGTCTTTGAAACGTTTCGAGAGTTCATTCAAAATACGCTTTTTCTCCAAATCGTTGTCTTTTTTCTTGTCTTTCGGTTTATAATATAATTGTTTGATGTAATCATAATCTTGCGGTGATCTTGTTGATTTATCGTTGATCATTCCTTTCCTCTTCAAAAAATAAGGTTCATAATTAATGTGTTTACCCTTGTTCAAGGGTGTCCATGGATGAAGACCGAGTTTTTGCCTAGTTGGCTTTTCTATCATTCTTTCCAATGAGCCATCTTGGTCTCCTTCATCTTCTTCTACTTCTTCCACGAGTTCTTCTTCAACTGGGGAAGAAAGTTCTGAATTGGCCCAAGAACTGACTTGAACATTTGTTGGTACATATGACTTAGTGTCTTGCTCAGTTTTCTTATTCGAAATTCTGCCCTTGTTACTCAAGTAAGTCATCAGTCGAGTGGAAAATGAATTGTCGACAATAACTGACCCAGGCTCAGAAAGGTCTCCACTTGTATACTGTGATTCGGGACAATCAGCCACTGGTGTGAGGGCTGTCTCTCCGTTTCCACTGATTCCTGTTTTCTTCATTACATTCCTTTTCATTCTAACCAATGGACTCTTCACTACTTTTGAGTTTGGATTCACCAGATCAAACTTTTCTGATTCGAGCAAGGGTAGATGTTTTTCTTGATGTGTAGGGTTGCCTTTGACTAATGTTGGGTCCAAGCCGTCAATCAAATGACATAACACTCCTATAATTGAAAAAATTGAACAGAAAAACAAATAATTGAAAACAAATCCCATTTCATAGACTATTTTTCTTTCTGATGAATAAATAAAAATCAGTTTTCAAATAAAGGATTAGCTTAACTAGGATAGTTCTGGTAATTTTATCAGTTACTTATTTTAACCTAGATTACAATCGGACACTTGATTGAAGTTTTTAAAACACAAATGTTTTTCCAAAATAGATATTTGAAATATTGTAATTTAACCCTGTTTGAATTTAATCAATATGAAATTGAAATATTAGTTTTCAATTTAGCAAGATAACTAAATGCTCAAAAGACAGTAAATATTCTAATTAAATAATTTTATTATAATTCGCAGAAAATTATAGAGAATTTGTATTTTACATAAAGAAATCGGTTTTCAAAGTGGAGGTCAACTCTTGTGTCGATTCATTCGGTTTTGTTATTTCACTCGAACCTTGAGTTTGAGGCGAAGACGCGGCCGACTCTTCGGCTGATTCTTCAGAGATGACACTCTTCTCCTGAGATCTGTTTAATTCATTTGAGTCGTCCATTATTATTGTCTCCAATTTTCTCGGGTTCTGAAGCCATGGTTTCCATGCATTCGGTGGCTTATAATAGGGTTTTCCTGGATAACGGTTTGGCTTGTTTTGGATAGGTTTTACCCAATCCTGGTCCTGATCTTGATCTTGATCATCTCCATTGTCATATGATGGTTCAGGAGTTGTCGTTCTTCTTTGCCTCCTCGGTCTGGATGTGGTCTGGGAATCTGAGCTCCATTCGGGAGGGGCATCCGGTCCGAGGTTAGCTAATTCGGGATGAATGACAGCCGCTGCCCCCGGTGCCCACCACGGGTTTTCTGATTGTTGAGGTCTCGAAACAGATTCAGGTTTCATTTCTGGATAGAAAGGCTTATGATCTTGCTTATTGCCGGGATTGCGTGCTTTATCTGGCTTACTTTGTCTCTTTGGTGGTCTCGGCTTAGGTGTTGTCTCTTCATCAGAGTTGTCCTCTCCGTCGGGCTGTTCCTCATCTTCTGGATCTGGTTTTGGCAATTTTTGTGGTCTCAATATAGGGCTCGGCCTAGAGTTCCAGGACATATCACTGTTGGGTCCGGGTCTTGAAGCCCAAGAACCAGATGGTTTAGGGCTGTCAATAGTTGGTTCCCAAGGTTTGCCATTGCCTTGATCTTGGTCATCAGATCCCCACAATATTCCTGACTCAGGCTTCGTTCCCCACTTATTGGTCTTTTTCTTTGGCGTCTCCTCTTTGCCTCCATTGTCGTCAACCCATGGCTTCTCCTTTTCTTCACCTGAAGGCCCCCATAAACCTGAATTATCTGGTTTATTTCCAGGGGGCCAGTTTAAACCAGTATCACCCAGACCAGGCTTACTCCAGGGATGGCTATCGCCAAAATCTGTATTGGGTTTGCCAATTGGCTGTAAACTAGGTACTTTTGGAACCCCGGAGTTCCATTCGTCCTCATTGTCTTCATCGGGTCCATCGAATGGAAGGGCGGGCTTCACCGGCTTAGGCCATGACCGCATACCATTGAGTTTACTCTTATTTTTCTTTGCCTTAACCACTTTTGCGGCTTCAAATATTCCATATCCAGTGCCGTTTTCTTCGGGAACAACTGTCGGCAGTGATTCATTTGTCTTCAGATTTTCTTCTTCTTTGCAAATAACGACATTTATTTGAAGAAAATATATTAGAAATAAATTAAATAAAATTAATTTTATTTTTTCCATTTCGTCAAAAGTCTTGATTAGTATCGAAATAATAACTAATTTTATAGAACTTCTATTCGAAGCCTTTCCCCTATTTTTTGGTTAATGAACTCTTATTTGAAAGCCTCTCAAATCCAATTAAATGTGCTAGCTAATTATTCAACATATGTACAGTTCGTTTTGGATTCAACGGATAAATTGTAAATTCTTGTTCTCATCTTGTTTTTCAATCTATCAAACAGTTGAACGGTTTATGATAGTTGTGATTAATGATTAACCTTGCTAGTTTCATTGAAAACAAGTGTGTGTTAGAAAAATAATCTAGTAATACATTTGAAAAATATATTTTGTACTCATAAATTCAATTAGATTGATAATTTTTAAATTCACCAAGGCTTAAACAAAATTAAACAATCATTTTTCCAAATAAAGGAATCAGCATGTACACATTTTAAAACTTTGACTTTAAAACAAACATTAAAAATGTGAATTCAAAATACAAGTTACTAGATAAAATATTTCAATTTAATTTGCCCTGCTACTTATAGAGTGGTTAAGTGGTGATACACCTGGACTTGGTTTACAATTTTTACTTGATTTCAATGTTTTACAATTTCTGGCGGTTTTTGGTTTTTTTGTAGTATTCTTCTGTTTTTCACCGCTATTTTTTGGATGACCTGGCTTCTTAGTAACCTTAACATTTGATGTTTGAATATTTGGAGAGGTTTTCGGTTTACGATTTGGGGAAGAGGTCGGTCTCTTTGGAAGGCTTACTCTTTTGGCGTCAGAACCTTTGCCACCGGGAGAGCCATTCTGACCGTTGTGTCCATCGACGCCATTCTCTCCATTGCCTGCGTTTATGGAAATACTGATGGGTTTGTTGTGATTGAGTACAATGAGCTGCCACTCTGGAACTCTATGGTAACTGTTCCAGTACTGGTTCAGAGCCTCCTGTTTTGCCTTTTGTCTCAATTGGTCAGGGTCAATCAATGACTCAGAATCAGTTTTGAATTTGTTTGATGACTTCCAAACTTGATTGGAGGCCAATAGATGTCCGTAAGAATCAAATAAAAATATAATTGAACTAAAAATTAAAGAGAATTTCATTTCACTCTTTGAACATTAATTTTTTTAAACAGAATATTTCAACAGATGCTAAAGTTGAGTAAATACCTTGCTGAAAATTATGATTCAAAGCTGCGTAAAGCAGTTCAACTAGTTGTGAGTGTTCTAGTTCAACAAACTCATGCTTTTAATTGAAACTGAACTAGCTAAATTTAATTTCAATAAAAAATCGAAAAACAAAGCTATGGACAATATTAACTTGCTCATTTTTTTCAACCAAATAACGCTTTATTTATTCATATATAAGAAATATTTTTATATCTGTATTGATCAAGATGGTTTTAAAAATCAGAATCATCTTGTTCTATTTCCGATTGAAATCTATCCATTGTAGAAATCTCGTCTGTTATACTGGTTGTAGTTAATGTGGTTAAACCGCCCGTTAATGATTGATGTTCTTGCTCAATTGATTTTTGCTGACCATTTGAATCGTTTTTCTGATCTATTTTCAAATTTGGGTCTAAAATAATAGGAGGTCTTGAAGGCCTGAGAGCTGGTTTTAGCCAGGGCCTTTCAATTGGTATAATTGGCTTAGCCGAGGGCCTCTCGATCGGCACAATAGGCTTAGCCGAGGGCCGATCCCTTGATATCGGGATTTGTATGGACTCTTCGAGTGTTTCAAATGGCAAATCCCACCCTGGCTCAAAATCAGGTTTAGGAGTAACTGTCTTCGGAAACAGCTCTACGGCTACGGGTTCTTCGTGAGGCCACCAGTGTTGGGGCCACCACCACATCGGTGTTATCTTACGCTGGATTGAAGTAAGAGTATCTAGCTCACAACTGATTTCGGTAGTCGTCGGAGGAATGAAAACATTGTCTTTCAAAACTATTTTTGTCTTAGTTGTAGCTGTGGGTGGGGTTGACAGAGGGGTTGGGCGGGCGTCAGTTGACGCCGCATATATAACACGACCGCCAGCACCACCAGGTCCTCCATCTCCTCCCTTTCCTCCGTTCCCCTCGCCGGTAGCATTACCACCCATACCGCCCTGACCTCCTGCACCACCGTTCACTTGAACAGAAATGGGGACGGGTATTCTGTTGAACATTCTTTGTGTGACATCAACTTCTTCTGCATTAATTGAATTAATGGTTAAAATGGATATTAAAAAGACATTTGTATATCGATTAATCATTTTTTATAAGATTCAAAATCACTGAAAGTGTTATTGACTTCAAAGTTATGCAAAACTCTAATAAAAGCTTTAAATCAATTTTCGATATTTTTGGTGAGAATTACAGCTGTTTTCAGACATCACTCAAATGAAAAATATTGATATGAACTCTGAAAGTTCAACCAAAGGGACAATACCTTGCTCATTTATTTTATTCTAAATTATTTTAATATTTGAAAAATAATTCGGAAATGTGGTCAATATATCTTGGTTATTTCCAAATTTGCAAAAAACGAAAATGAATGAGTCAATGATAAAAATAGGTACCAAAAAGTGTATTGACCTGATGGCTGTGCTTGGTCAACTTTATTCACCCATACTATACCAGATATATATCTTTGTGCTCACCAAGTTCATTAATGATGACTCATTGATGAGTGATCACTGAGAGACCACTTTTCGGCAATTGTTATCTTAAAGACAAATATTTTATGAATAATAATCAACTTTTCTGTAAATTATCAAGATTACTCATGTAATTTCACATCTATATTTTGTTTAAGTATTACCAAGGTTATTGAATTGTATTTATTGATTAAATATAATAAAATGTAAGACGGGATGAATTTTTATGCTCTCTCTTCGATTTCATTGGGTTCTGTTGGTGTCAATGTTTCGCCGGTGTCTTCGGGCGCCTCCACCAGTGTTTCTGAAACCTCTTCAACTTTTTCTGCGTTGTCCACATCTTTGAGGTTTGGCAACTTTTTGTCCTTGATGCCTCTTTCCCATGAGGACCATGGCAGATTTTCAAAATGGTTCCAGGCTTGTTGTTTTTGTGGTCTGTTGGGTCTGATTGGTGCATAACTGGGTGATGCAGGGTAATTTGGGTATTTGCCTCGGGATTGATTCTCGTTATTTTTATTCTGTCCGTTGGACCGCTCCTCACAATCACAAACCGGTTTATTGTCATTATTTTTAGACTGAGAGACCCATGGATTGGAGGGTCCAATGGGGGCCCACTCTTTTCTCTTCTCCTCTATCGGGTCAGACATTTGATTTTGCGACGCTGACCACTTGGAGCCACCCCAACCCCTTTCACGTTCAGGCTCTGAAATAGGAGAAGGAGGCGGCAATAAATCAGATCCCAATGGTTCGTTCCAATGATTGGACTGGTCTGGTAAGCTAGGTAGTCCCCAATTGTTCTTTCCAGGACCATTGGACCATTGTTTTCCTGGACCATTATTGCCCCACGACTGCTGTGGTAGAGGCAGTAGTGATGGTTCATTCCAAGAGTTTGCCCAATCATTTTCTGGTTCCAGGGAAAGGGATGGTGAGTTCCAATTGTTCCAGCCTCTTTCCTTAGCTTTTTCAGATGTGAGAACACTATCGGGTCGTCCCCTACTGTCGATACCTATTTGAGGGAAACTTTGCGGATCAGATGATTTGAGATTATCTGTTGCCTGTGGCAACGGAGGCTCTTCCCACTGTCCAATAGGTCTTCTGACTTGATTTCCCGAATCATCGGCAAACCCGCCATTTTGTGAACCTTTGGGGTCAGTGAGAGCCTCATCGGTCCACAAATTGGCACCGGGTCTGTTACCTTTCAGTGGCAACGCTTTGTTATCATCTTTTTTAATCACAAGTTCTGCGGATTTGATTGTTTGGAACAGAATTGAAAGCAAACCAATCAAAAGGGAATTCATTTTTTAAAAAATCTCAAAAATATTGACTTAAATAACGTTTCGGTTGAATATAAATTATTTCTCTTATATACGAGACTCGGATTCTCAGTGACGTCTACCCAGAGTCAGAGCCCAGAGTCACACCTGTATATGAATTGTGATCATTCACCTGTTTTTATATCAGGAACCATTTTCAAACTATCCTTATCTAGTATTTAATGTCCTCTAGGTTTGAAATCGTCGTTTTCTCTAGCTACTGTATTAAACGTCTGAAGATTCTACCAATCAAGCATTTCCATTTTACCTAGTTCACCGATTTGAAGACAGGTTTTATTCATAGTTCATATGACGGGTGACGCCTATGGGACGAAACCAATTAATTGGTTTCCCCTTTGAAGTAAGCCTTTGAATTGACCTTGGTGGAAAGGTTTAATCCATGATTCAAATTACAAGATGTCAATGAAAACGCCTTAAAAGACAATTACTGATGTTATAAATCTGTTCGAACATTTATGTTTTGCCACTTGTTCAAATTCTATTGGTTTATAAAAACTGGTATATAAACAGTGTTATCATTTGTTGCTTGATCATTCCATTTAGTAGAGAAGCTAGTTCAAATTTTCAAACAAATGATGGAAATCACCTTTTATTTGGTTTCGGTAATAATCTGTTCGACTATAGCCAGTCCTCTCGACAAAGACGATCAGTCGAAACAAAAGGTCAGTCAGGCAATGGAACTGGTGGTCGACTCAGTTGACTTCGATGACTTGAACTCAAGAATTTTGGACCAAGAGTTCGACCGACTTAATGACGAAAGTCAGAATGAAAACAAGCCTGATAATTCACTTCAATTGGAAGAACACGATTTCGGAAAGGCACAGGAGCAAGGGTCTGTGGATCAAGGTGAGCCCGTGTTTCAACCCTTTCCTGGACTGAATCAGGAGACGCCTGACTTGAACTCTGGTTATTCACAATTCGAGGAAAACAGAGGAGAAGGTGAGACCACTAAAAATGGAGACAGAGGTCTGCCTAACCCTATCGATTGGGACAACCAACCCATAAACGGAGAGAATCCAGATGATGATGACTTTGAATCTAACAATAACCCATCTTTGCCAGATACTTTGCTGGGGGACTGGTCTGAGGGACAGCCCAACGCTTTTCTTCCCGACAGCAATGAATACAATTTTCACAATAATTTTCCCGATTTTAATGAATACAATGAACCGGAAAGAAAAGAGACAGAAGAACAGCCACAACAGAAACCTTCAAAAGATACCAAGAAACAAAGTCAAAAGTTATAAATTTTATTTTCCAAAATAAAATAAACTAATATAAACTAATATGAACTAGCTCAAATATAGCCATTTCACAATTCAAATACTTTCAATATAAAGATCGTTATTAAAGTCTGAATTGAAAAAAACGAAAACAAATTCATTCACTAAATTTTGGAAACAATTTAACTTAAAGTTTAAATAACATATAAAAAGGTTACCATGATAATTTATCATGCTGGAAACGCATTAATGGTTGAAAAACACATTTTGAAAATAGAGAAGAGGTTACTTATCTCTTTTATCGGTGATTTTTTAAAAGATTAAGTTTTTTAAAATTTTTATTGAAATAATTTACAACTGATTTGAGTCATTGTTTTGATGAAACAAATAGTTTTGATTGACTCCACCCATTCCATTGCCAGAGTTGTGCCCGATTATAATACCACCCTTTCCGTTGTTATTGCCAACCCCACCTGTTCCATTCGCAGAGTTTTTGCCTCCTTTGTTACCACCGTTGCCATTATTATTACCTATTCCTCCCTTTCCATTTCCAGAATTATTACCGATAATAAAGCCACCCTGACCATTTTCATTTCCGACTCCTCCCAACCCATTGGCTCCGTTATTATCAATAATATTACCTCCGAGACCATTGTGATTACCGACACCTCCCTCGCCATTTCCCGAATTACTGCCAATAATGATTCCTCCGATGCCATTGATGTCACCCATACCTCCGATACCGTTCCCTGAATTATCTCCAAACACATTACCGCCCCAACCATTAATCTCTATATTGGGGTCGCCCTCAAATTCAGGCAATTCTGGCGGTTCGTTCCACCACGAGGGTAAATTTGGATCAACAGGTTGCTCTGGTTTATCTGTCCATGCTTGTGGTTCAGGATTGCCGGCCCAGTTGGGAAGTTGCTGGCTTATTGTCAAAGTTGATGATTCATCGTTATTAGAATTTTGTGTTCCATAACCCGTTTGAGAGGATTGTTGTGGTTGTGGTCGAACCGGCTTCGAGTGATTGTTCTCCCAATAAATAGCCGGTGGACGGGAATTCGGTCCATTCATAATTGGTTTATCCCTCGGTCTTCCTGGTCTTGGTGTAGGCAAACCATCTTGTGATTCAGAATGAAGTTCGGGCTGTCTAGATGGTTTTTGATTTGAATTAAGTGTGTTCAGGGGTCGGCTCGGTTTAGTGGAGCTGATATGGAGAGCCCAGGGATCCTCTTCATCATCATCTTGTGGCTCATTAACAGTGGTGGTAGGCTTTGAAGTTTCAATGTGTACGGCCCATGAGGGCAGTTGGTTCGATGGTCTCATAGGAGTGGGTCCAACAGGATTCGGTTTAATTCGAGATTCGCTGTTAGACGACACAAATGGCTCATCAAAAGGCCTTTCATTAGACGCCATATTCACAGGATTTCTGAGTGAAGTGAGTGGTCTGTTCTCATTCATCCACTCCTGGATAGTGATCGGGTCGTGTCTCGAATCAGAATCGTAGGCTTGATTTGGTTTATTGAGGACCGGCTTTGGAAATACTACAGAACCTGATTGAGGTCTGTGTGGAAACATGTCAGTTATTTCGTCGAATTTAACAGGGATCATTGTCTGAATGCTCAGAGCGGGTATCGTCGGCGGTCTTATTGTTCTTGGTTTTGGTGTAGTACTCGATAAAAAGTTCGTCTCTTTATCCGGTTTGAAAAAATTATTGATACTATTGAAGAGACTTTTTGTTTCTGATGAGTCTTTTTTGTAGTCCACATATCGCTCAGCATCTGTGGACTGACCCAAAGAAAGTTCATTTATGATCACAAATAGATGAATGACACCAAAGAAGTTCATTTTGAGGACTGACTGTATGTCTGACTTCGTTTGAAAACTAAATTCATTTTTCAATAACATTTTGAATAACATATGTCTGATTGGGATAAAACTATTCTCAGTTTGCAACCAGGACAATTTTTAATTAAAGGATTATCTTGTAGGAGTATCAATGAGTTTATCAAGATAATTATTTTCTTAAATTTTTGTCAATTTCAGAGTTTTATTGGTTTCAATGGCGAAAGAATCGGCAAAAGAGGTTTAATAGGTTTCCAGCCATTAATCAGGAGTGAAGTACCGGTCTCTCCATTCCCTGAATTATTTGCCACATTATTGCCACCTTTTCCACTATTATTACCGGAACCGCCCTTCCCATTACCAGATGAATTACCAACATTATTACCTCCGTTGCCGGCATTATTGCCATAACCACCCTTTCCATTACCAGAATTGTCACCGTTATTATTTCCGCCTATTCCACTACCAGTCCCTTCGCCGCCAAAACCGTTACCAGAAAAAGAGCCGACATTTCCCCCTCCATTGCCTATATTAGAGCCATGACCTCCCAGACCATTATTGCTATCTTTTCCGGCGTTATTTCCTCCGATGCCATTCCAATCGCCGACATTCCCGATACCATTTCCAGAGTAGTTTCCAGTATTTCTGCCACCATTACCATTGTGATCGCCCTGACCACCCTTACCGTTAGCAGAATTGTCACCAATGACTGACCCTCCAAGTCCACTGTAATTGCCAACCCCTCCGATGCCGTTGCCATTTGCGTAACCGACATTAGCCCCACCATTTCCATTACTTTCTCCTTTACCCCCTCTACCATTTCCAACGTTAGTACCAAGAATATCACCGCCCAACCCATTATTGTCACCGATTCCACCTATGCCGTTTCCAGAGTCAGTTCCGAAGTTGCCACCTCCATTGCCATTGCCAGCAATTGAACTGCCAATTGAACTTGCAGATTTCAATGGCCTTTGAGTCGGTAACTTCATTTGAAGTATGAGCTTGCTACTTCCATCAATCTGGGAGGAGTCTTCAAGGGATGTGCTGATATGAATAGGAGGCCCATAATCAAAGTTGTTCTCATAGTTATCCTCTTCCTCTTCAAAACTGTTGGAGGGAAAGATGCTGTTCGGGTAGTGACCAGGTTTTAGGTCAGTATTGTGTACTTCAGGTAATAGACCCGGCGATTGGTTGCCAGAAGAAAGTGATGGGTTGACCACTGATTGCCAATAATTGGCTGACAAAACAAATGTGAAAAAAGATGAAAATAGTGTCAAAATCACAAACATTTTATTTGAGAACAGTTTTGATTTGCATTCAACTCATGTTTTATAAATCAATTCCAGTATTTCACTCATTATTTTGTTTATCATTTTGAGTATTGAGGCCAGAGTTTGTTCATGGTATATTTAGGTCTCAACCAAAAACAATCATCAGTGCAACCGATTGACTTGCTAATTATAATCAAGTTAGAGATAAAAATTAAATGAGATTAAAGGCTGAGTGTTAAACAAGTTAATTCAACTTGTACTAGATAATTCAATAAACACAAGTTTTTAACTTTTATTTTGTGAAACAATTTTTACAAAATATGAAAATAGAAGTAATAAATTGAAAAACAATTGAATCCAATCCAAAGCCATTCATTGCGGGTCAAGTCTGACACCATTTTATCGAAAGAGATCTCAATTTCGAATCGATATCTGGTCTCAAGTTTTGGCTTCGGAGTCAAAGAAACCACAAAATGATATCCTTTGTAATCGTTGTCCCGAAAACTTTTACTCAAACTAAACTTCATTTCTGATCTAGGGTCTATATTCGAACTACACTTTTCATGACAAGAGTAATTTTGGTGCATATCTTTTATGCCATTAGAGGCATAATTCATAGAAGGGCTCCGATTCTGATAACTAATAGATTGAGTGAATATCATTTGTATAAATTAAAAGCAAAAGAACTGACCTCTCAAGAGAACAAATTGTGACTTCGCAAGTCAATTGTTCTGGGCCACAATTTTCTGGGTGTGATCGTGAGAAATCCGTTTTGGCCACACAATAGTCAAAGACATAATGAAAGCCATCGATTACTTCTATGAAGTTATCACCTTTTTTGGGCGCAGAATATTGTGACGATATTCTCATTTTAATTCCGAGCTTTTGACCCGTCGTTCCTATAATTGAGTATAAATTAAATGGTTTTAAGTTAACCACTAAATAGTCATACTTTGAAGGGAAGAATCTCTTTTTGGTTCGAATAAAAGGACCAATTTTGAACTTTTCGTTGGTTTTAGTCCATAGAGGACTGGCGTAAGGACCAAACAATATTGACTCAAGTAATTGACCTGAGCCATTTCTAATAGGCAACTCATGTTCTGGTCACTTAAAATACGACACTCCATACTCTCTTGCATTTTGAAGCTTTCATTTGTTGACATTTTATCGATGAATTCGCGGATCGAGTCTTTCAATTGATTGGAAGGGGAAGAATCGCTCAGACATAAAGTTATAGCCGGTGCCATCCAACCCCGTGGAATCATATCTGTGCTCTCAGTGCTCAACGACTTTCTGATTTTCACATATCTTTTTGAAATAATAAGAGTTTTGTGAAGAGTGACCGAAATTATAGAAATTGAAAGCAAAAGGACTGCAGTTCTTAGAAATGATGAATTCCTGAGTTTGTTGATACAGTTTTGGACCGAATCAATACTTTTAGTTAGAAATGCTATCCAGGCATCTGTTGGCCCGACATTCAAATCTATAATCGATTGATTGTCTGACATTTTTTTTCGGTATAATTGGAGTTTGTATTTAGAAAAATACCTTTCGTTAAGTATTTTTGAAGATTTAGTAATCAATTGTTTCACGAGATTTCATTTTATATTATATTTTAATGCTACAAAAAGTGGACTAGAACAATGTCCAATACAAATAATTTTATGTAAACTTTAATTTGTTTGGTGTTTATTGAATATTTGAGAATAAATCAATTTATTTGAACACTTGTTAGACAACAAACCCTTTGATATCAAAGTTCTTACACAATGTCTGATAAAACTTGTTTTTCAGTGAAGAGGTGGACGAACGGCACGAATGGTCTCCTCTTATATTAACATTGACCTCAAGCACAGCACAACTTTACTAATCTTAACACAACTCAAATGTTTTGAATATTTCATTGAACATCAGTTTTATATTATAAGTTATTCAACTTAATCACAAATAATAATGTAGTCGTAAAAATGAGCAGGTTAATCTCAGATAATGTATTTTATTACTTTGTTTGTCACAATTTGTTTTATTTCATTTAATTCGTGTAAATCAGTGCCAATCCTTCCCATTATTACAGCCATAGCCGGAAGAGGTTCTAACTTATTGAATGTCGATATCGACACTTTAGGTATCGCCAAATGGTTGACTGACTCTTCCAAAACGAGTAAGTTTTTTCAATTTTGAATGTTACCTAGCTAAATAAGTATTGACTTAACACCAGAAAAGAACAGATCGGGGTTTGTCAAGGATCTAATGTATACCGCTTTCTACAAATCGGATCAGAAGTACAACGTTTTGGTATTTAATTTGAATGAAGAGCACAAACACCGTCTGCTCGGCATTCAGTTCTACGCCAGCGCTGAATACACTGACGGAACCAAATTTGGTGTCTGGGTCTTTGAAAACGGATTCTTTATCAATAGGGGAGCCCGTGGTTGGAACAACTGGGCTATGATGGGCTCCTTCTCTAAGAATAAATCTGGAAATATGATCACGTTTAGAAAAAGGACAGTCCAGGATCATTTAAATAAGATACCAGATGTGCCTGATATATCATCAATTTTAAACATGGAAACTGATTGTAATTGACCCTCAACAAAGAATAAAATAAAATAAATATCTTAATCTTATCTTGGTTAACTTAATAAATTGACATAAATGATGAAAAGGTTATGACTGTTCTAAAGGATTAAAAATTAAATAGGTCAATATACCTAGTGAATTTTGATTGGTGCGATTAAACATGTATTCACTGAAATAATATCGAAATCTGTATAAAATGTTTGAAATTAAGAAAAATAAAAACGGTTTCAACCAATTGAGAGCCAATTATTAGCCAATTGTGAGTCAACTCTTGTTTGTGTCTTTGAAAAAGCTTTTGCTATAAAAAGAGATAAACCCATAAATTGTTGGCAAACTGTAAGTCAATTAATTCACAAAACATTCAATGAAAATAAGTTATCAATTGTTTCACATTTTTCTGGTTTTCTTATTATTGAGAAAATCAGAAGTCGTTGGCGAAGATGTGGTTCAGTCCTCCGACTCGTCTCCAACCCCAACACCGACATCCGAAGTGGTCAACAACAGTGTGGAGAACCGTATAGACAAAAACGCAAACAAGAATGACACCAAGAAGAATTTGGATTGGATCGGACCACTCATACATTCGCCACCAGTGCCCCCGTATAAGCCTGGTCACCAGAAACCTTTTAGACCGATTTATGAACATGAACCATTCAAACCTGAGCCCATATATAAACCCGAGTATGAGCCTCAGCCAGAGTCCGAATACATATACCCCGAGCCAATAAAACTACCCGAACCCGAAAGTATTTATGAGCCAGAACCTATTTATGAGAATAAGCCCCATTACAAACCCCGTCCACCTCATCGACCCGGCCATAAACCAATCTATGAGCCCCGTCCTCCTCACCGACCCAATAGACCCGAACCGATTTATGAGCCCCGACCTCCAAAACCAGAGCGACCTCATAAACCCGAACCTGAAAAGCCATATAAGCCTCACCGGCCTCATAAGCCTGAGTACCACCCTAAGCCAGAATATGAGCACCGTCCCCCTTACAAACCAGAATATGAGCCTCACCCAGAGTACGAATACAAACCTCCCTTCAAACCAGAGTATGAACCCGAGCCAGAATATGAGCACCGCCCTCCGTTTAAGCCAGAATATGAACCCGAGCCTGAGTACGAGCACCGGCCTCCATTCAAACCAGAATATGAACCAGAACCTGAGTATGAGCACCGGCCACCGTATAAGCCACAGTATGAGCCGAAACCTGAGTACGAGCACCGGCCGCCATATAAGCCACAGTATGAGCCTAAGCCTGAGTACGAGCACCGGCCGCCGTATAAGCCACAGCACGAGCCGAAGCCTGAATACCGACCGCCATTCAAACCAGAGTATGAACCAAAGCCAGAATACGAGCACCGGCCTCCGTTTAAGCCAGAATATGAACCCGAGCCTGAATACGAGCACCTGCCTCCATTCAAACCAGAATATGAGCCAGAACCTGAGTATGAATATCGGCCACCGTTTAAACCAGAGTACGAGCCTAAGCCTGAGTACGAGTATAGGCCTCCATATAAACCAGAATATGAACCGAAGCCTGAGTACGAACACCGACCTCAGCACAAACCCAATTATGAGAAGCCCTACCGACCGAACCACAACTATAAACCCCTCTATAAGCCTGAAAACAACTACGAATATCGGCCGCCTTATGATAAGGAGGACAACAAATTACCCGATAATGAATGGAATCCCGTTATTCCCAATTTGAAGGAACCGAACATCACTGATGAAAAAGAAGTACTACCCGTCGCTGACGGAACCAATTTGGACACAATTAGTGCCGCCATTTCCTCACTCCTGGAAAGCAATGGCATAATACCTAAGAACAGGACCAGGAATGGGGATTCGAGTCCCAACACAAGTGAATCACTCAAACCATCAAATGATAAACAGAAGGAAACCCCGAAGTTATCAAAAAACAAATAATTTGAAGTTTACATAATATTTCTCTTTTATTGTTATTATTGTTGATGTTATAGTGCTATTTGCAAGAACTACCCCTTTCCCGCCAACCCCTTCCTCACAAATAATTCAAACGTGTTTTCCAATGACCAGATAAATACCCTTGGCTTCTTTTAAACACTTTGGATATGAAATCCGATTTTCTAAATGATTTGAAATTTTCAAATAAAATGTTCGCTCAATGCTTGATAAACCTGCTCATTTATTTGAATTGTTTAATTAAAACTTTATTAAATAAAACTTCTCAATTGAAAGATCCTTGGCTCACCAAGGTCTTTGAACTTACATGATCACATCTGCAATTGTAGGATAAAGTGAATACCAAGCCAGTTTTAGATCAATACTGATAAAAAATATATTGAAAAAGAACTTGAACACATTTTCCCATTGAGATTGAGGTTTTGGAAATGATTATAAACTTGGTAATATTTCTTTTTGATG
>JAQGBD010000378.1:0-32992 GCA_034698165.1 Punctoribates punctum | reverse complement strand
CTTTTATTGATTGTAATCAGCTTTAAAAAGTACCAAATTATCATTAAGTCTTATCGTTGTATGAGTTCTGGAATCCAAAGCCTCTCATAAACAATGTTTTGTCTGAAAAGACGTCAAAAGTGCGCCAAAAGTCTGTTTTGTTGATTCACTTCAAGACATTTCAATTGATTTTGAGCTCAAATCCATACAATGGATAACAAGAAGAGGGGTTTCGCCACTAAACCGAAAGCACAGACTTTCGGAAAAGCAAAGACTTCGGCCACAAACCAAAGCCAAAGTAGTTCTCAACCGCCCAAAAAAATCCGATCAAATGACGACAATGACGAAGACTATGACGAAAGTCAAGAAATGGATGAAGACATGGATTTCTTGTCACAGGAAGACATCAATGAAATGGATGTCGATATCAACGATGAGTTTTGTAAGTATTAATTGATTTTTCGGTTTAAAAGATAATAAATTTCTTGGTTTTAAACTTTTGTAATTCAGTCACTTCTCCGGACACCAGTGAAACCCACACCCGTTGGTGTCGTCCCCCGAGAGCTGATATCAATCCCGATACGGATCCGATTATTTTCCAGCAAATAGATATCGATTCGTATGTGGGGTCAGCCCGACCAGGAATGCCCGGCCCTAAGGGAGGCGTCGCTCCCATAATGAGAATGTTCGGCGTCACAGACGCCGGCGTTTCAATCATGTGTCACATCCATGGCTTCGCTCCGTATTTCTATATTCCGGCCCCGAATGGGTTCAAAAAAGAAAGTTGTCATCAATTTATGGATAAACTGAATAAAGCGGTTCTTCAGGACATGAGAAGCAATAGTGAAAACGTTGAGAACGCAGTCCTCGCCGTAGAAGTCGTCCAAAAGCAGTCCATTTATGGATATCGGGGTTACGTTAAGATCCCTTTCATTAAGATAACAATGGTATTGCCCCGACTAATAGCACCGGCCGCTAGAATTCTGTCGAATAACAGCGCCTTCTCTTCGGAAGGCTTCCAATCGTACGAAAGTAATATCGATTTCGAGATTCGTTTTATGGTTGACACACAAGTCGTCGGTTGTAATTGGGTTGAACTGCCGGCCGGTGCCTACACTGTGCGAGAAACGTATGAAATGGACTCTCGCTGTCAGCTCGAAGTCGACATCGCTTACAACAAATTCAAATCATACGCACCGGAGGGCGAGTGGTCTAAAATAGCACCGCTTCGAGTACTTAGCTTTGATATTGAGTGCGCCGGAAGGAAAGGCATTTTCCCTGAGCCGGAACACGACCCCATCATTCAGATCGCGAATTACGTGATAAGACAGGGAGAGAAAGACCCGTTCATTAAAGTAATATTCTGTTTGAAAGACACGGCGGCTATTGTTGGCCACGAAGTCAAGTGTTTCGATGAGGAGAAGAAACTTCTGAACGCGTGGGCGGACTTCGTCCGGGAAACGGATCCCGATTTGCTGACCGGTTATAACATTCAGAACTTTGATTTGGGATATTTGATGGACAGAGCGAAACACATTAAGTGTAATACTTTCCCCTTTTTGGGCAGAATTAAGAAATCGCAGACAAGAATCAGAAAAACTATTCTTCAGTCAAAACAAATGGGAAAACGAGAGAACAAAATAATTAATATCGAGGGAAGGGTTCAGTTCGACCTTTTGCTCGTCCTTTTGAGAGACTATAAGCTCAGGTCATATACTTTGAATGCCGTGAGTTATCACTTTCTTCAGGAACAGAAAGAGGACGTCCACCACTCCATAATCACAGACCTACAGAACGGCAACGAACAGACCCGCAAACGTCTGGCCGTCTATTGTTTGAAAGACGCGTTACTGCCGTTGAAATTGACGGACAAATTGATGTGTATTATTAACTACATGGAAATGGCCAGGGTCACTGGCGTTCCTCTCGGGTATCTCCTCACGAGAGGCCAACAAATCAAAGTCGTGTCTCAATTGTTGAGAAAAGCTTTAACTCAGGACTTATTAATGCCGTCCCTCAAGCCTTCACAGGGCGATGATTTCAGCGGTGCGCTCGTCATCGAACCAATTAAGGGTTATTATGGAGTTCCGATCGCAACCCTTGATTTTGCATCGCTATACCCGTCTATTATGATGGCCCACAACCTCTGCTATACTACGCTTTTAAGCCCCAAAAATATCAGTGAAATGAAGGAAACCGATTATATCCGAACCCCTTCCGGAAGTTATTTTGTGAAATCGGAGCTCAGAAAAGGACTTCTGCCCGAAATTCTTGAGGACTTACTCTCGGCGCGAAAGAAAGCGAAGGCCGACCTAAAGAACGAAACGGATCCGTCCAAGAAGAAGGTGTTGGACGGCAGACAACTGGCGCTTAAAATAAGTGCGAATTCTGTGTACGGTTTCACCGGAGCACAAGTCGGTAAACTTCCCTGTCTTGACATTTCCCAAAGTGTGACTGCTTTCGGCCGAATGATGATCGATAAGACTAAAAACACCGTCGAATCGATGTATACGGTGGCCAAAGGATACCCTAAAGATGCTCAGGTCATATATGGCGACACCGATTCAGTTATGGTTAACTTTGGTGTCGAAACAGTGGCCGAAGCCATGAAATTGGGACAACAGGCGGCCATTGAGATCACCAAAGAGTTCATTAATCCAATAAAACTTGAGTTCGAAAAAGTTTATTATCCGTATCTCCTCATCAATAAGAAACGTTACGCCGGACTCTATTGGACCCGACCCGACAAGTTTGACAAAATGGACTGCAAAGGAATAGAGACCGTCCGCAGAGACAACTGTCCTCTTGTGGCCAATTTGATTGGCACTTGTCTGCGAAAGATTCTGATCGACCGAAACCCAAACGGAGCCGTAGATTACGCGAAACAAACCATTTCTGACTTACTCTGCAATCGCGTCGACATTTCAAACCTGATTATCACCAAAGAGTTGACCAAAAACGACAGCGAGTACTCTGCAAAGCAGGCACACGTCGAACTGGCCAACAGAATGGCCAAACGCGATGCCGGATCCGCTCCCAAACTCGGGGACAGAGTTCCGTTTGTAATTATAGCTGCGTCTAAAGGAGCGCCGGCCTATCAGAAGTCAGAGGACCCGTTGTATGTCTTGGAGAACAACATTCCAATCGATACCCAATACTATTTGCAGAACCAATTGTCGAAACCTTTGACCCGAATATTTGAGCCCATCTTCAAAGAGAAGACAGAATCAGTTCTTTTGAGTCAGTCTTCTATAGAAATACAAATAACCGAAAATTAATTGATTTAATGTTATCACTGTTTAGGGGGAGACCACACGCGCACCAAAACTATGGTCACCTCAAAGATCGGGGCTCTGGCAAAGTTCACGAGTAAGCGCCAGACTTGTCTCAAATGCAAGACTCCCCTCAAAGAAGACGGTAAGCATCGCATAAGACTTTCAAATATAGACTTTGAATAAATTGGTTTTTGTTGTTATAAATAACTAATGGATTGTCTAAAGGTGTGGCCACTTGTGACTACTGTGTCGACTATGAGCCCGAACTCTATCAGAACGAAATCGTAAAACTCAATCAATTGGAGACCAAATTCAATAAATTGTGGACACAGTGCCAGAGATGTCAGGGAAGCCTTATGGAGGAAGTGATTTGCACTAGGTCGGTTGAAGCACTTATTAGTTATTAATTTGTTGACTAATTTTAATGTATTTCTCTTCGGTGACGCCCACCATTGCCTTCAGTTGTGACTGTCCTATATTTTACATGAGAAAGAAGATTAAAATAGAATTATCGGATCAGCAGAAGATTATACAACGATTCGGAGCACCCGATTGGTAGTCCACTCATCTCATCGAATAATTATTTTATTAATTTTTTACTTATCTTATGATTGAATATATTTTAGAAATAAATCAATAAATTGAGAAATTCTGATAAAAATCGATAAAATTTGAGTCAATTATTCCACAAAAAATCAAAAATGAGACACAATTTGAGTATATTCTGTGTCTGACTAACTATTCTATAGATAACTACCATTTGTAGAGCTGTCTGTTCGATCAATTGATTACATTTGGATTGATCAAGTGATCAAGCTAACTTCCATTTGAACACTGTTTCCAATCTATTAATAAATTCCAATCGAATCATTGAAAGAAGTGTTTGGATTAACATAGAATTAGTATCAATTAGTATCAAGCACATTTGCTTGTCAAAACTTTGTTTGGAAGTTGCAAGCTCACATTTGATTCAAACAAAAGTGCATTAATAACATATTTCATAAATTGTGTTATTTATAAGTTTAAGAAAACATTTTTATCCAAATTTGCACTCAATTTGTATTCGAGTATTGGATTTCAGAAATAATTGAAATATTTTTCTCTAAAATTATATGAAAACCAAATAAACTGAAACTAAGGAAGAGTTTTGAGTGAATTAATGCGAAAGTAGTCTAAAGTTAACGAACTTTTACTTAAAATATGATTTAATAAATGAAAATCTAATTTAGTTTATTAGAGACAATAGTTTTGGCATTTTGTCAGTTAATGGCTTTAAATACAGTTTTGTCTCTCAAAGAGTCTAAACTTAAATATGTTTTCGAATAAATTAAAACTGTTTTAAGTCAGAACTGATTCCTGAGAAGAACAGGCATTGGAAGAGACAACTAATTGTTTGTTCAGCACTGGTATAGTAAACATTTTTCACTGGGAGCCTGTTTTCAGTCTATATTCATATGACACCCATTTAAGGCATGGGATGGGTAGTGATGTGAGTGCTTTGCTCACGTCTGAGACGATGCTGAGGATACGATCTCTTCCTTTACATACACACAGAAGGAAGGAATGAATGAAAATTTCTGGTCTACCACACGATGTCATAGATTGTAGAGTCTTGTAATCATCACTAACTGAGGCAAACGCAAAGAACAGGACTCAAACCCTACGTCAAGCGCCAAAATAGTGACTTTTCTTAATTAGGTTTGTGTGCATTTGTGCGCATTCCTACTATTCCTGCCATTCCTACTATTTTTCGGTCAATTCTTTGCCTAAACAAAGTATTCTGACAACAAATATCTTGGAATTAAAAAAAACAAATTTAATTCTAAACATTAAATCGGAATCAAAAGGACAGGCATTTAATAGGAGACAGACGTAACTCAATGAAAACTTTTTATTGCTCTTTGATTTGGAGAGAATCAGAATAATTGTGTAAATACTTGAAAGCAATCGAAACGAAAAATTAAGAAAAGTTTGAGACTTTTTAATGGACTTTAGACTTGAAATGCAGTGAAAACTAATTAGAGATTAATTTTCATATACTTAGGAACTGAAGGAAGAGTTTCTAAGTCTGGGTTTGAACTGAGATAATGACCTCTGAATGGAATCAAATGAATGGACAAATAGAGGCATAAGTGTTGTGAGGAGTAATGCATTCCTCGTATAACTCAATGATTGCCAATTTGAAGGCACAGGAATCCGGAGAACACCCTTTGATCCTTAAATAAACTGCTGTTCACTTTCTCAGTGCTCTTCATTGACATTTTTGGTAATAGTGCTGTGCCTGTGCTCTACCGACTCCGGCGCAGACAATTGGCTCTATTAAGGCTTTATGAGTATATGTTAAGAGACCAAAAATCGGGTGCTTTCGTGTCGAAGTAAGTCAGTTGAGTTCTGCTACTCAGAGTTGTCGGGTGTCAAACGAACAGACAGTGTTGGCTCTGTTTTACATTATTTTATAAGTTTAAGGCTTAGTATAACTAAATCCAAATCCAATCAATATGTGTGACGACGAAGTAACCGCTCTCGTTGTGGACAACGGCTCCGGTATGTGTAAGGCCGGTTTCGCCGGTGATGACGCTCCCCGAGCCGTCTTCCCCTCCATCGTCGGTCGACCCAGACATCAGGGAGTAATGGTCGGTATGGGTAACAAAGATTCCTATGTCGGTGACGAAGCCCAGTCCAAGAGAGGTATCCTTACCCTGAAATACCCGATTGAGCATGGTATCGTAACTAACTGGGATGACATGGAAAAGATCTGGCATCACACCTTCTACAATGAACTCCGTATTGCCCCCGAAGAAAGCCCTGTCCTCTTGACTGAGGCTCCCCTTAACCCGAAAGCTAACAGAGAAAAGATGACTCAAATCATGTTCGAGACCTTCAACAGCCCCGCAGTCTATGTCGCCATTCAGGCCGTCCTCTCTCTGTATGCCTCCGGTCGTACCACTGGTATTGTGCTCGACTCTGGAGATGGTGTCTCCCACACTGTACCCATCTATGAAGGTTACGCCCTGCCCCACGCCATCCTCCGTTTGGATATGGCCGGTCGGGACTTAACTGATTACCTGATGAAGATCCTGACTGAGCGTGGTTACTCTTTCGTGACCACCGCTGAGCGAGAAATTGTTCGGGACATCAAGGAGAAGTTGTGCTACGTTGCCCTCGACTTTGAGAATGAAATGGCCACCGCCGCCACCTCATCCTCATTGGAAAAGTCATACGAATTGCCCGACGGACAAGTGATCACCATTGGAGGCGAGCGTTTCCGCGCACCCGAAGCCCTGTTCCAGCCCTCATTCTTGGGTATGGAGGCCTGTGGTATCCATGAGACCACATACAACTCAATCATGAAATGCGATATCGACATCCGTAAGGACCTGTTCGCTAACACTGTCATGTCTGGTGGCACCACAATGTACCCTGGTATTGCTGACAGAATGCAAAAGGAAATCACTGCCCTGGCACCCGCCACCATCAAGATCAAGATCATTGCACCGCCCGAAAGGAAATATTCAGTCTGGATCGGTGGCTCCATCCTGGCCTCTCTGTCCACCTTCCAACAGATGTGGATCTCGAAGCAGGAGTACGACGAGGCCGGACCGGCTATTGTTCACCGCAAATGCTTTTAAATTATTACAACAAATATATATCATTTATATCTATATATCTATTATATCTATTATACCATCAGATGATATAATAATTGATTGATTGTAACACCGATTGTAACCACCATTTAATTGCATTTATGTCTTAAAAGTAAAAAACAGTAAAAAAAATTATTATTATCTAAAAGACCTGTCTGTGCACTGAACTGAACTGATCCGACTCTTTGATTATATAATTGCTGCTATTGTTTTGTATTGAATACCTGTAATAACAGCGATTATATCTTGAAATAAACGAATATTTCCTAATTAGAGACAGACTATTGCTCTTTCAATTGGCTTCAGTGAGGATCAGACCAACCCATCACTGACTCACACATCTCTGGCTCTTCCAAAAGCCAACAAACTCTTCATATGTTTTCATAGCTTAATAAGGAGTCCCTTACAGTTGCGTAACTATTCTTAAAGTAATTGAAGACATCCATAGAATTATACTGAGTTTGGGTGAGTTCCTCGTTATAAATAGTTTGGCGCTTCCCTAACCTTGAATAGAGTAAAGCTGTCGTCAAATCACATCCTTTTAGAGTCAGACTTAAACAGAATCTCCGAAGAGATGTCTTATTTCAGGAGTGACTCTAATTCGATAAATCTTATCAATTGGTTCTTACAAATCTCTCATCGATTAGAAACATTTTCATACAATCCTCTTATTTATTAAATATTTAACAAACTATCTTGATAAGTGAAGGGCAAAAACAGAATGGGCAAGCTCAAAATAACTGTCAAAATTCATCTAGCTCATTTCTAAATATGAAATGAGAAACAGATATTTAATATTTAATGTTTATTCTGAAAAAGTTTTTAGACTTTTAACAGTAATTAAATTTCATATCATTTTCATAATCTGTAAATTAATAGCCGACACACTTCATGACTATATCTTTTGAGTCAATAATTTTCTAAAACTTTATTAAAAACTATTGTTTTAATTAACAATAAAACAAATTCTTGTCATTTGATATGAGTTTAGTTCATTAAAAATGTTTTATTCATTGTTTTGGTTGAGTTTTGTGGTCAACAAATATATTCATTATTCTAGACTTTGGGGACAAACAACTGAAACTAATAATGATTTTCGCGAATAACTAACAAAAACTAACAAAATATATACAAAAAATAAGATTTAAATTATTTATAAACAAATAAAGAGATGTTTATTCCGTTATTCAAGACTTGTGTTCAGCGCTGAACATGTTTTTGGGCCTAAAATTGCGTACAGTTTGAGAGCTGAGAGTAAAGAATTCGCTGTAAGAATGGCTATATATGACCAAAACCAGGAGCGCACAGATCACTACTAACATTACGTTGAGGAGGAGACACAGTCTTCTTTGGCGTCTCTCCAATTGGTTGCACCGCTCTTTCAAACAAATAAGTTCTTCATTTAATTCTTGATTTTCAATCTGTTTGCCGTTCGATAAGTTATTGTAGTTTTCGCTCATTTTTGTCAACAATTTGTGAGAATATATTTGCTCTGAATTTTCATTCCATAGTTTACCGAATTGACTGCCGTCCAGTTTGTGGTCACTCAACGGCAGAGCGATTATCATAAACTTATCCTTAATTTGATGACTCTTTTCACTAATTAATTGAATATTACAGCGAAGACTGGCGCCCACCATAATTATGCCCAAACGAGGGCTCACACTATAACTGTTCGGGTTATTCGACTGAACTTTATATGCTATCGGAGTTTCAGACAAATTCTGAAGCAATATATTTGACTGAAATGTCTTGGAATGGGATTCAAAAGTCAAATACAAGATATCATTTGGAAAAATCCCCAAAATATTAGACAATGGCTTTGGTTTTGGAATCAATTGATTCCTGTCTATCATAGGAACTGCACTTTTGATTATTCCATTAATCGGTTCTTTTATTTCAATGCTTTCACTAGAATTCTGATCACTCTTTGTATCGTAAAAATTGTTTTCGGCGATCGCCTGATCCGCTTCTTCGAGGAGGGGCTCGAAAATAGGTAAAATACGTTTGACATCCTCTTCGGTGTATCCGTTCTCGACGGCCACCTTCGCTACTGTTGTACAGCCGTCGGGTATTTGTCTATAATTACGTTTGCAATAACCGCCCATAAAATCGGGTAAATTATCCCTCGATATATATTCTGTGACATTACTCTTGTCCGCGAATTTAATCAATGGTATAAAAGACTGAGGTATTAAAGACATCGCTATCCGACGGAAAGCGTTCAAAAGCCACGAAAGTTCGTAAACCAGAATATATTTCAAACCGACGGGAAAGTAGTTATTTCCAGAAGTGATTAGAAATGTCAAGAAATCTAAGTCCATATTGGAATAGCCGGCCCCCTGACAATCGAAGACAATGACCATTCCATTGCCGTCGACTTCCATATCTGTTTTGTTGACGATATGCATCAAAAACTTTTTGAGGGGTTCCGCCAATTCGGCTATTTTTCTGTGATATCGTATTCTTAGGTAAATCACAACATTTCCGTTGACATCCCTTTCGTAAGGGAAAAGTCCGCCCACTTTATAGAATTCAATGGGAAAGTCAGTGTCTTTCATTGTGGGCAAACCCATCTCTTGTCTCCATCTCATAGTGTTCTTGATCATTTCAAAAGCCTGTTCCACATTCCGTCTTCGGGCCAACAGAAAGCGTTTGACGTACCACTCGTTAGTACGGATCCGATTCACGTCTTCTTCATTGTAAGCGTCTGTAAATTGATTCAATGCTTTGTTTAATTCAATGAACCGGATAATTTTTAACACAAGTATTTAGAACTGTAGAATATAGAGGGAAAGAGAATCGATAAACTTACAACTCTAGATTTTCGAGCAAGATAATTTAGAAAAGATTGGTAAAGCATACGTCACGAAAAATGGCACTAAAATCGACTAAGGTTAAAAAGGAATAACTTTTTCATTCGAAGTTATTTTCGATTAATTATTATTCCGTTGTAAAGAAGACAATATATCCTTTCCAAGAATAGGTCATATGTCATAATTATTTGAATAAAAAATAATGGAACGAGGTGGCAAAATTTAGGAGCTCTTCGGCAAAGGTATGGTCAGAGTACACTCCATCATTTTTGGAACCGTGGTCAACATGCATAAGATTATGAACTTGAAATGACCCCACTACCACTGGTCATCTCCTAGACAAATATTGCAAAAAACTGAATGGGGGAAGGGGGTGAATTTGGGGGTCGAACACTAAATTTCCAATCGAATTGAAGAAAAATGGGCAAATGGGGTAGGTCAAAATTCGGCGGAAAGTGGTCTAAAGTGGTTTCTTCCGATGAAACCTATTTTTAAATATGCCATAAGAACAGAAAAAAAGTAGAAGAGTAAGAGATTGCGGAAAATTTCGGGAAATTGGTCACTAAATATTTGGAGTGTTTAATAAAAAGTATGTACCGTCGGCTTGTAATGACCATGGTGAGCAATCTGGTTTGAATTGATAATTAATTTTTTTGTGAATTCTTCTAACAAACATGTTTCATTTTTCAAAATATTAATTAGTTAATTATCATAATAACTTTCAATTCTATAATCAATTGAGTTAGTGCCATTTTTAGTGACGCGAAGTTTATAATGTTACGCCTGTATTTGTCTAATTTTTTTTCAAGACTTGTCCTAACGGTCCTGACAATTGACTTAAATCGACTGACCTCTGGTCTTCTGTGAGCCGTAACAACAATCAGTAATCCTTTACATTAGGTATATTAAATAACATCAAGTGTTGAAATTTCAGTTACTTATGGTTAAACATCAAGTTTCATGCATTACATATATTTGAATATTATTGGGTGAAACTAGCCATCCATGAGTGGGCCTGTAGGATCGAATTATCCGGCTTTAGGTTTATGGTATCGGTCATAGTGGTTGGCACGATGAGCTCTATAAAGTTGCTGTCTTTCCGCAGGTTTAAGACTCCTAATCGTGGACGGGTTGATCATTGGTTTCTTGGCCACCAGTTTGATATACTCTGAGATGTACGATTCGGGAACTTCGGTCAAGTGGCTGTAAGTGGGCGCATCATCATCTGACCAGCTGTTTTTACTCTCCTCGTCATTTGAGATGGGGTGGACTAAGAATGACTGCAACGGTTCTTCATCCAGAGTAAGATCAATCAACTCGTATACAATCTGAATCTTCTTTTCCTCCATTTGAGTTATTGTCTCCTGATGCCCTGAGGTATTGTTTAAATGTGATAAAATCTCATTAGACACATTAAGTTTATACACTTATATCTTTTCTATTTTAACCACAAACCCTTACTATTAGTACAGTTCCGAAAAAGGAGACCTTTCATAGACGCCCCAAAATAAAAGTAAAACCAATAAAATAGCCGAACCAGACATTCACAAGAGAGTATGTTTTAGTTAGGTATCTTTTGTGTTAAATACCTTTCTTACCCTAACATATATTGAGTTATTTCGTTGTGTTAAATACCTTTTATTTCAAATCATATTATAGAATAAGTGCGTTTAGTTGAGTACAATATTGTGTGTAATACATAGTGGTTACAATTACTGAGAGTATTAAGTTATTTAATGGGATTTTGCGTGCGGGTACAAGTCATTGAGACTTAAGAATCTCAATGGGCACTCCGCACACCCAAAAGGAAGTAACTCGGGATGATTTTCCCGATGGTGGGCCAACAGCTGGTCCCACTCATGAAACAGAAGCATGCAATTTGGACAAAAGTATTCCAGTTGTCCATTCTGTTTCCGGCAGAGAAACGTAGTATTTGTGAGCGGTGTGATGTTCTTCTTAAGAGTTTCCAACTCTTCCGTCACCGCTGCGAGTTTCTTCAACAAAAGTGTCTTTTCGAGTCGTTTCATCTGAGAGATTAAACGTACGTTCTGGAGTGTTGTGTAAAGTGACACAACCCTCTTGATGAGACCCTTCTTTGTAGGGTACTTCGCGACAACCTTCCGTTCTTCCAGCGTTAGTCCAACCAACGCGTTCTGTACCGGAGCCGCCATCCTGTTCCTATATAAAATATTCAATAAAGTTAGTATCAAGATTACAATTTTACATCATATCACGCAATGCAAAACACAGAGCAATACAACTAATTTATGTATTTCATTATGACTGGTCCGTTCAAAGGTATTTTACCCCAGATATCCATTAAATCATAATATCACTGGTGGCCTCGCGAAGCCCCTTTTCCCCTTATTCGGAACAAATACCTTCTAACTCTTGTAATATAGATAGTTTTATACCAGTTGAGAAACCTTTTACACACAACTGTTTGAAGTTATCTACTCTAGCCATCCATTTTACACGATTATATAGTAATTTACGTAATTATTTAAATATACCAAAGTAATTCAATATCTTGTTCCAAAATGGTCGAACAACCTTTTATTTTCGATTAAATAGAAAAGTAAATCGATATGAAAGTGCATTTATATATAGTTATATAATATTGTGAATGAGTACACATGAGTATTTGAGTTATCTAATTTAAAGATGATGAAGTTTGTGCTGTTCCCAGTCGCTTGAACTGAGAAAGCGCTCATGGCAATGAGCGCACACAAACCGGAGCGAGCGAGGGTGAGTCACCCGAAGGTGACTCAACAGCTGCTCCATGCGATCATAAGATCGCGGACACCGTTCACAGCAGTGAAACAGTAGTCCTTGTATTCGGCGAACCGAAAACGGCAGCTCTTCGTGAGCTGTCAATCGCCTCTGTAGGCGAGCCCTCTCGAGAGCGAGCTCCTCGTTCTCGCTCTGTACCAAATCGCGCTGACGCTCCATCTCTCTGGAGTCCATCCTCATCGTGTCGTTGAGAAACTTTCGTCTCTCAAGCTCTTCGCGGAGTTGGCTGGTCTCCTCTCGGAGGGCCAGTATCTCTCCGATCAAATCGCTCTGCGTTGGGAAGTCGCCGGCCACGGCGAATTCCAGCGGGGAGTCGAGATCCGACGTGCTGTCCGGTGAAGACATCCTAACTCTAAAAAAAAAATTAATATGATTATTATTTGAAATACAATTCTATACAAAGTATTCGCGGTGCAACTACACAGAAGCTTTCTATTCTACTTTTCGTGTCACAATGGGTGGCTTTACATCATATCCTGAAATATATCATAATATTTCAGAGGCTAGTTTTTGAAGGTTTCTCAGTCTAAGTTAACATAAACCATGCTACTCTATTTACTAATATCTAATAAGTTTTCACAAATGTTTGTGTCTATAACATACACGTATTTTGATTATCTGCTTGTCATGGACAATAAGATGACACACTTAAAAATTCTATTCTAATACACTTGTTTTCGGTAAAATCACAAATAACATTTACTATACGACATATTTCAGTTTGTTACAATACATTCATTCTTTCTAGACAATTTTCTAAAGTAAATTTTTTATTTTAATCGAAATTTCCGGGGTTTTATTCTTCAATGTGGCTGCATGTGATTCCCTTATATTGAAATGTGAAGGGAGAGATTAATCGGATCTTCTTAGGAGAATCACCAACACAAGTGTCGAAGAATTCTTCTTCGAATTTTCCAAAGAAACAGCTAAAATTTCCTGTATTTCCTTCCAAAAACTTTCTCCAGCTCGGATCAGACTCCTCGAACTGCGAGGTGTCAATGTAGTTTGAAGTTAAGTCAAAATACTTCTGGAAATCTTCTATTAGCCATTGTTTACGGTTAGAACGACCAATTTCCATTTGGCGACTTGCATATTTGGACGCCAATTGTCCAACTAATGCCCTGATTGTTTGGCTATTCAACGTCCACCGCTTGCTCACCGGATCTTCAGTCCATTCTTTCGTCCCGTCCTTATTAAATTTTTGACTAAATAGTCTAATTTTGACTTCAAACGAGTACTTCATTTAATCTGTACAAATGATTAAGTTGGATTAAGATAAGAGGAATAATATGAATTTTACGAGTGTGTTTCTAATTCTAAAGTTTGCACAATTCATCGAACAAGAACATTTTTACTACATTATAAGAACAGTGATTTTATTTCATTAAAGCTTTTATAGAATTTCCGTGCATTGTTTGTTTTTGGTAATACTTGTTTTATTATTTTTATTTTATTTTATTATTATTTTTATTTTTTTTTTTTTGTTTCGATTTGTTTTTGTATGATTTGGTTATTCTTATTATATTTTATCTATTGATTACTCTATTTCACATTAAGTTTTTGATTATATAATTCCATTAAATCTTCTAATAATAAGGTAATTGGTTCACAGAACCGTATCTTTTTGGGACCAGTTTTGGTTCGAATTCTAAAACGTGTATCTCCAAATTCTTGAAGGAACTTATTCAAACTGTCCATTGTTACATGACAGAATTCTTCAATTTCCTTCTCTCAAACAACGTTCGGAGTGTCCTCTGTATGTATCCACGAGGCAAAATATCGATTAAATTTTTTTTTTTTTGAACGGTGTAATCGTTGGGGAGTAGGTTTGAAGGCGCACTTCATTTCATTTTACTTTTGAAGAACGGAAATGGGTAGGTTTTATTTTTAGTCTGTTTTAAACCAGTCGTCTCCAGTTAACATATCATAAAGTTCGTCTTCAGACTCAGCCCAGGGGTCAGTAGGAGATAGTTCAATTTCTTCTACGAACGTCTGAAAAAATACTTGTAAGACAGAGATGAGCTTGCTCATCAACTTCAAAGGTTCGAATATAAATTTTTGAATAAACATATTTGAATAAATTCCCTTTTGAATACGGAAGGCCCTAATTTTAAACTGTGAAAGTCTACGTTTTAATTCATAAACACACCACACAAATAGTTTCAGGTGATGTAAACGTGCATTGTCTTGGGGAATTTCATTAATTGATTCAAGTAAAGTGAACAAAGTATCCACGTGAGTTTCCATGAAATATTGGCTGAAGGCCTGCTCTGTATGAATTTCTGAGTAGGTATTGATTTCTCTTGTAAGTATCTTAAGTAAGTCCTGGCACCAAGTGATTGACAATTGCGCACTTCGCCTCAACAGGTTTAGTTTACGAATGTCAATTTCGAAGTGAAGTTCAGTAATGAGGTGAGAATAATCTTCGAATTCACCAAGAAATCGGCTATACTTTAATGTTCTTGACATTTTGTCAATTACAAGTTGCTTTCACTCAAAGACTTATAAAAGATTTGGACTTTGAAAATCAAAATATTTATTTTTCTCAATTCCCCTAGTTTATACTGAGTCAAATATCCCCGACACTCTCTGTACTCGGAATCATCGATGAAACACATTAAACCCCGTTCAAGTCGATATATACATTCGGAGAAGTTTCGTAGTTTATATGTCGATTGTGTTTCTTCGGGGCTTTCAGGTACAAATGAATCAATTCTTATCTTTACTATGTTGGAAATATATGTTTTCATTTCTTTTAACCATGGTAAGGATAAAATTGCATGTTTTCGCATCTTAGATAATTTAATTTCGATGAATAATTCCGTGAGTAAATACGAGTGATCTTCAAAATTTTTCAGGGATTCACTGTATTGAGATAGGCCCATCGTAACCATATTCAATTATTCACTACTTGTATTGTTTTCCATATCGGACACTTCGATGGTACTTAAATACATTTTGAAGAATAGTTGGACTTTGTATATTAAACTGTTTATAGATTCCAACTCTTCTATTATATATTTGTTCACAAAGTCGTGGTTATAACACATATTTCTGATTTTATTCGCGTTGAATCCAAAGTATGATAAATCACGTCTCAAGTGGATAACAGTTCTGTTGAACAGTTTAAGCTGATGGTATTCTAGATTAATTCCTTCAGGTCGTTCAGGAGAACAAATCAGTTCTGTTAAGGATTTGCTGAATTCCCACTTGAGATAGTCGTATAACACTTTTCGTGGAATTTCTTCGGAATTCTTCCGAATTTCTCTACACAAATACTCATGGATGAAATCACACCATTCTATAGCCTTTTCTGCACAGAATCTCATGTATGATAAATCTATTTCGAAGTAAAGCTTGATGAGTAGATATGAGTAATCTTCAAACTCTCCAAGATATTCACAATACTTAAAATAATTTTTGAGATTTACACTCATTTTATTAGTTCACATGTAGATGCTTTGGGGGTCCCAGGTATCATACGAAAATCACCAACTATCTTCATTCGTCTTGTTCTTCCATTAAACTTAACTCTTATTGAAGGGGGGTAGAACTTATGGAAGAACAGATTGATTCTGTTAAGTGTGTTCGCAATGAAGGGAGCGTTCTTAACGTGCTCTAGCTCAGGAGTGTATCTTTCGAAGATCTTCGTAATTTTAATGAAATTATTTCTAAAGTTTATGATTTCCAACTTTCGGGCTTTAAGGATATTAGTGTTTAAATGAGTGTTTTTATTCTCATATTCACTGATATACTCAATCAGTCTTAAAAGACGTTTATTAGTCAAAACCCACTTATATTCATGGTCTTCTAACTGACGTATAGTCAATATTTCCTGTGTTGCTTCGTAGAAGAACTTTATGTTTACTTCAAATCCGAACTTCATTCTGGAATTTCAAAAGCAATATCTACGATTAAATGACTAATTTTGAATAGTTCAAGTGTAAAACTCTTCATTAAGTCATCTTTATAAAGATTTTCTTGATTGTATTGCTCAAACATTGTTAGACTCAGTAGTTCTGAACACAGGGTTTTAACTTTCTTAATACGCTCGTCAATAACCGTGATTTGTAGATCCTCAGAACACAATTGTTTCTGTGATTCCCACTTATCGACCAGCAAATCACTGAATATTATTGACTCTTGGGCATATCGTTTAAGCGATTCAACTCGCACCAAATTAGGAATGGCACAGTATAAAATTGAACATGTTTGGAACTTAAGCAACGATTCTCTCAACTCCATAACTAGTTTTGAAAATCGCACTAACGATTCTTGTATAGATAATCACATCACCCAGTCTTTCTTCAATTTTAGCCTGAATATTGGTTATACAGCTAGAGTTTGTTGGTAAGATTTCATGTATGTATTCTTCAATTAAGACCTTAAGGCGTCTCAATACAACTATAGTTCCACCAATCAATATACCCAATTCGTAATCGCTATTAAATATTTCCTCGAATTCTAGTATAATACTTTGAACTGTTTCATGGAAATCTTGTCCTATGATAAGTAATGCCCGCCTGGATAGGTCTGGCATTAAAATTTGTCTATGAAAGATTAGAAGAGCGTCCCTCCAGAGTTGTTCTGCTGAGTGTAGCTGTTCGATCGACATAGAAATGTAGTTCTGCGAAGTCAAGCGGATGTGAGAACTCTTTTTTGTTCACTGCTAATGGTTTAAATATCGTGTTTAATGAAAGAAATTGTAACGATTTCACCTGGGTCGCTCCCATGAATTTGGGACAATACTTTTGAATAGATTCTTCAATAATACTTTCTATATGGGCCTCAACCTCGTTACTTATCATATAATAACCTCGCTCCGCATAATTAATCTCTCTGGACAGTCTCTCTGTTGTTCGCACTGATATCAACCGACAAAAACAACACCGTTTGAAATTTTCACTGACGTCTAATTCAAGCGTCAGACGCAAAGGAGGATTAAGGTTCCATATCAATTGGTTTATTATTTGAGTGCATATATTGGTGAAAAGTTCGTAGTATACAAAAGGCGTGCAATCCTTCCTTTTGTTCCACTCGATAAAATATTCAATTATGTCAGTAATGAAATCATTCAGATAGCACTGAGCTCGAGAGACACAAATGGTACTCCTTGAATTTTTTCCTTTTGTGAATGGCTTAAGAAGTTGTTTACGTGCTTCCAAAAGAGACAGTATTGTACGACATCTCAACGAAATTTCATGGCCACAATGTAAAGTAATAATTTTAATTTGGCATTCACTCATTAGACTTATAATACGTTTATATGTTCTTGCCGAACCAATTTTAAGTCTTAATGTTTTCTAAGATAGATCGTGGAACCTGTTGGGATATCTTGATCTATAGTAACGACGGGTTGGGCACCGATCGCCTTATTTCTTCCATGAGTAAACTTATCAGAATACCACTCCAATTGGAAGTAAGGTAATTGCTTTTGAAGAAGCGTAAGAATAATAAAAAATTTTACTTTCTCTTTCGCTTCTTCTATTTCAAAGATGGGCCATTCTTCACCATTATATGAAAACTTGAACCAAAAATGATTTGGAGCTGCTCCCATAGAGAAACTTCAGGATAATTTATAACGCCTGAATTATAACTGTTACCCGGTAATGTCTTCTGAAGACAGAGGAGAGCTAGTGTGTGATTCCGAATCTCTTGACTGCGACTGTTGGCTTGGTGGATCGATTTCTGATGAAATGTCGAACACTGATAAATCAGGGAGATAATTCTCAACCTTCTCTTCTAAATGGTTAAGTTTCTGAACAATAATATCTGCGTTTTGAATAATTGAATCGATTTTGATATTTAAAATATCCGATTTTTCTTCTAACTTTCTGGTATTTGCACTTAGTTCATTCAATAGTGACAGTGTTTTATTAAGCTTCTGTGTTTGATTTTTTGTTAATGATTCTAGTATATTCAAATTTTCACAGAGACGTTTTTGAGGAGGAGGAAGGACTTCGGTCCCTTCAGGACTTAATTCTTCCCCTTCAGTCACGTCAATCCGAGATTTATTTAAATTGTTCGGTTCAATTATCACCGATTTCTTGCTCAAATCCAGTTTGGATCAAGTCGATTCAGAAATCCCGTTATTTCTGTAATAATTTAGATTATTTTAATATCTCCAAATTTTTATTAAAATATTTTGAAATAAATAAGTAAAGCTACAATTTTTCGGCACACATGATTAATTCTCTTTATAATTGGAGTAAGGAATAAGGCTTATAATTGGTGAGGTTAGTATACGTTAATTTGACGCTTGAGTTGTGTTTCAATTAATTGCATATATATTCATTCGTGATGTGTTTAGTTTTAAGTGATTAATAATCTAGTAATAATAAGCTGCTAAATATTCATCTTTTCTAGTTATTTTATGATAGGTTAGTATTAGGTGATATAAGTGTTAGTTTTAAATTTTAGAAAAATGAATGTATTGAATAAATGTTTGGAGAGCAGGATCACTCCATCAATTATTCAGAGATGTCTTCATATATCCCGTTTACTCTCTCGTCATGTTGCATCGAGCCTTTCATGACTTCCTTTTTGTAAGTTCCCAGGTTTGTTAGTTTTTTATAACCTTTCTTGAAGCCACAGACGATCTCGATAAAATGCGCAAGATAAAGGTAAAAGTTAGGCACATCTTCACAGACATTGTCTATCACATCGGTGAAACACTTCTTTATCTCAGTTGGTCCAAAGCCTAAGGTGTTACGGATCTCGTTCATCAAGTTGACGAGATGAGGTGGGGTCAAGTTCTCAAACCACCACATTTTGAGAACGGCTTTCTTCTTTTTTCTCAGCTGTCCGGAGTAATTTATGACGACAGGAATATACATAAGATTTTCTTCTATTATAGCGACTACCGGGAATATTTCTTGTATTTCTTCTAAAGATGAACTAATTTTAGTCAGCACATTTTCCGAAGTGAATCTCAAATAACACAAATTGTGATATAACATTTTCTCCTGGATAAATTTGTTGTTGAGAAACTTTCTCACAACTGTTAATTGTTCAAGAATATTACTATTTGAGATAGAATCGGATCCGTTGGACTCACTGGTTAAAGATTCGGGTGAACTCACCCCAACAAATGTTTCAAGACCGTCGTCTCGGTTTTGTTCTTCGGGTGTTAGCGTCAGAACCGGAAGTGTTAGATTGGCGACCAATTGCTCAACCTTTGGGCAATCGATATTATATGAATGCTTGAGACGATCGGTAACGAATTGATGTACTGGAAAATCTCCCAGATTACAGAAGTTATCACGTATCATCTTGACGAAGTCTATGTCTATTTGTTGAATAGCCGCTATATTGAATTCATGGCATTCTTTTAAGTGTTCTGATAAGATCATCAAATGATTTGGGACTAGCGTTACTCCGTACATAGATGAGGAGCGGCACTGTCTACAAATTAGAGTGGCGGCACACATATGTTCGAAAATATGTTTTTCGAGATCATATTGGGTGACAAAAATCTTGGGTCTAAGTCTTTCATTTATTTTGCATATTTCTAAACAAAAGGTACACATAAACGTTGTTGAGTCTTCTGGAATAGCAAAGTAGGATTGATCCATTTTGTTTATATCAAATTCAAACCGGGCGTTGGACATGATTGCACCACACTGATCAACAAAGTCTGACCGCCACTTCTTAATCAGGAGGGCTCTAAAATTTTCTGAACACTCATGGTCACAATAACCAGTGCAGTCACTTATTCTATCTAAATGTTCACGACAGAAATTCTTGGCACAGCGTTCAGGTTCACAGAAATGGAAGAATTGGAGTCTCTCACAGCACGACAGGTGGAATCCCAACTCTTCTTCACTGAATCTGGTGTTTGGACATGCGGGGCAGATAAAGATCATGGACTTGTCTACTGACATCGGAGTCTGGTCCGTCTTTGCCTTTTTAGAGAGGAACTTTTTGCGGTTATCTAGGATAAAGCTCTGGAGTATCTCATTGTTTTCAATCAAGGGTTGCGTTAACACGTCATGTATTTGTTCGCTGCATCCTTGCTGTGCTATTGCGGTTTCGCCCTCCCTAATATTCGTGCTCTTGATCATGTTTGTCGTTGATCGATCCGTTAGTTTTCGTGACCGATCGAGAGGGTTTTTTAATACCTCTGGTGGGGCAGTTCTTTTTCCCTGAAGAGCCGGTTTTTTACACCCTTGAGCGGCCTCTTCTATTTCACGCTTCAGAAATGGGAGTGGCGAATAATGCACGCCCTTTTTTAGCAGATCCCTAAATACATTTGCCGCTACGTATCTGAAAGCCGTGGATGGTTTTTAAAAAGGCGGTCCTTTGATGTATACTGCTCTTCGCAAGCATATATCTTTCCCTGAGGTAGCGTTTAAGCATCGAAATTCAAAAATTTTCCACCAACGACCATTCACTACTACTCCTTCTCCAGAGTTCAGATAGTTGCGGTCAACTCCAAACCTAGCGCCGTATTTCTTAATATATTCTTTTTCCAGATATTCAATTCCGGATGTTATTCTTCCCGTCATTCTGCTGGCAGCAAATATAAATTGGATAGTTAATATCATCTTATTTTTTGTAAATTATTGTCTGTAGTTCGCAGCGGAAGATATCCATACGCTTCGTATGTAAATTCCTTTTAGCAAATTTTTGGGCAGAGTAAGGGGGTCCCTATTTATTACGATTTCCGACACCGTTTCAGCTACGGTAAGAGCGTCAGGCCTGGTCCACGAGCCAGGACTTTTATTATTAATATAAACGACCATGGAGATCGTTTATCACCGACTAATTTGTCGGGTCTGAAAACTGTCTCTGATCTATCATAGACAGTAGTGACATCTGATTGAGAATCAGAAAAATTAAATTAAAACAGATTTCTCTTATTCGATTTTAAGTTGATAAAGTTGATAGATGGCGTTATGTAGCCTCATTTGTGCCAAAACAAACTCAGAGGCGTTGATTGGCGTGTTATACCAGTCACCGTGGATCATTTCTAATGCGATGTTCAATAACGCGGCCTTTTCAACAGCTGAGAGGGCATCAAATACGACCTCTTTAAATGATTTATTGTTTATGTCTGGACGCATACATTGAAAATTGGGGTCTATAAATGCTGCGAATGTAATGAGTTTGTTGTCGATTATAGATGATAAAGTCTGGCCTCCACCTCCCGTATATATTTGTGTAAGTTTGAGTGTTGTAAAAGTTCTTCCCTGGAATAAATCAATCTGAGCGATTGTGTCAAATGTTTGCTCCGAAATGGGGTTAATCCTCTGTACACAATATTGTTCAATGACTCTTTCACAGGACTGCCAGTCCTCTAGAACTTGTTCGAAACGGCTTTTAGCTACAACCCTTGGAACGCAGTCACAAGTATTCTTACAACCGGCTAATTCAAGAGCGTTTAACAATGTTATAGAAGATAGGAGCTCCGCACAAATTTCATGATACTTCAACGATTCTCTCAGCATATCCTCATTTCGAGAGCGAATTGAATGTAGGAATGTCATATAAAATTGTTCTATTATCTTTTTTAAACTAATCGCTTTTGGCCAAAGCGTGTCTCGGACGGTACCCAAGTGTAATAAGTATTTTGCCATTCAGTCAAAAACAACGATACATTTGAAGTACACAATTTGAGAACGGCTGCTTCTCTTTGGGTGCACCGGAGACTGGCGTTGCTATATTTAACGCCCTTTTTGGGACTAGTCGTCCTTCCAATAGAGACTGGTAGAAGTGATTTGTCAATAACTTATTTACGTCCCAGTCGTCTGAATGTGACTGATAGTCGAGTTCAGGAATCACAAGAAACAAATAAAAACTGAAAGCGTGACGGTAAACTTGAATGCGATGAGATGTACATATTTGCAATTTACTTTTCAATTCTAGCCAATCTTTCTTCTCAGCAGCGATCTGAACTCTATTGCACAATACAATCTTTTTCAAATTAAGGCGAAGTACTTTCGTCAAGAGTTTTGTGGCGCTCTTTTCTTTTGCTGATCGTTTATTTTTAGCAAAAGTGGTGGCCGCTTGTGTTATCCCCAACTCGTTTTTTATTGACAAGGAACAGATATGTCTTCTGCTACTCTCATCATAACAAAAATTATATTCAGGTTTAGGCAGATGCCTACGTTGCCACAGATCGTTCACGATAGAAACGCAATTGAAATTTAACATAAGGTGCACAACACTGTAATATAAAAATTTGGAGAAAATTAATTTAAAACTGTTCATATGGTTGCCGCCTTGGCTTTCTACGCCTTCTTTGAGGTCTCAAGCGATGTCTCCTTGTTACTCTCATTTGAAAGGCAGGTGCGAAGCTAGTGGCTATTACTGGGACGGATGGAGTGGTACTTTGCACCTCATTTACCACAGTGTTAGTCACTTTCAGTAGTTCTGAAATTGATTGGAGTGAACACAATGGAAGTGAGCTATATCTGCTAATAAACTTAATTTCAGGAATTTCAATCTTATATAAGTCCAATTTATTGACGAACACAAGAGGTACACTTAAGCCTCTCATTCTACACTCATTATTTAGAGCCCTCCATTCAGAACCCTCAAGATTCTGATTTGTCCGGTCGAAAGATAGAACCCCGTTCTTTTGCAATCCATATTTTTGACACATTTCACGAGCACTCTTATCACGTGCAGTTGATCTACTCACTGAGCATTCGCCATATGTCCATTCTTTAAAATTTCCACACTGTATCATACATTTTGCTAGATACTTCCCGGCTTCGAAGTCATATTCAGTGATGTACGAAGGAGGCCCCAGACCCATGTCACGTATTGAATAATGGAGCAGCTTTTCGTGTACGGTATTCATTGTCTGTTAGGGTTACAATTAGAAAACTTTATTCTTGTTGGTATCTCAAAGGGAGTTTAACTTGTCGGCCTGAGCGACTCACATAGATTTGGGGAACCGTAGATCGGTTCTCTTCACTTATTAATTCATCATTTGAATCCTCAATTGGGACGCTATTAGGGCTCTCTAACACAACTTGGTCGGAAGCGTCCGTACCCTCACCGATTTCATCGGGAACAATGCTAGCTTGATTGGGTTCGACGTCATTATCCTGTTCCTCATAAATTTCGGTGATTTCGGGACATCCCTCGAGGTTTTCTTCCGATTCCTCTATTTCCTCTTCTGAGGTTTTACTACAAAACTTTTTTAAACGATTCACATGAACAACAAACCGTCTCAATTTTCTTTTAGGCCCTAATTCTCTAATTAAATAATCATTTCTCTCAATTTCTCTTTCAATAACATAAGGCCCAAAATAGGTGTGCTCAAGCTTGTGACACCTCCCCTTTTTCCGGGCGTAATTTTTGACCAACACAAAATCTCCCTCCTGTAAGTCTGAAGGATTGGCAGTCATATTATACCCTTCAGCTTGGTGATCTTGAGCTGCTTTTAGCCGTGACCGAGCTATTTCCCGTGCTTCCCGTATCAATTCAGGAATCCTATTGCAGTAATCACTGCCTGTGTTCAATCCCAGGACAATGTCCGCTGGCAGAGTAGGCTGTTGTGCGAACACTAAATCAAACGGTGAGTAGCCATGAGAACTCTGGACGCTCGAATTATAAGCAAAGACTACATAAGGAAGTATCTCCGCCCACTCTTTTTGTTTGTCTCCGACGAAATGAGAGATCATATCTATAATTATTCCATTTACTCTCTCTACACTGCCATTCGACATTGGATGGTATGCGGTTGTTCTAATTGGTTTCACTTGAATAGCCTTAAGGACTTGCTCGGTTGTATCTGCAAGGAACGGCAGTCCTCTGTCAGTCCCGATATACTTTGGGAAAGAGTATCGAAGACAAATCTTCTCAACAAAAAACTTTGCAGCGCCCTCAGCATCTTGAGTCCGAACAGCAAATGCCTCGCAATATTTTGTGCTCAATTCTACAGCTACTAAAATATGTCGGAAACCTTCTGGTGTCTCCGGCAGAGGTCCGATATAGTCTAAGTTCCATTGATCGTTGAATTTTCCTATTGTCGTAGCGCCTAATTCACCTCTGTAGGGTCTGGCCGCTCTCTTACGCGTCGCGCAATCCAAACAACGGTTCACAAACGAAGTTACAGACTGAAATAGCCTTGGCCAAAAATAACGACGTCTCACTTTGTCGTACACCTTGGATATACCTAGGTGTCCAGAATAGGGAGCGCAGTGAAAGTCATACATGATTTCATCACGCAATAGCTTGGGAATGACCATTCTATCACCGTATTTCTCATCTTTCTTGTACAATAGATCATCTTTATACAAGAATTTGATTCGCTTATTGGTTTCCATACTCTTAGCGAGCTTTTGGCAATATTTGTCTTCCTTTTGAAATTTATTAACATCGAGGACCTCGATGTCTAAAATGGTTACCCCGTTAAACTCATCGAAAACCTCTGAAGGCCTCACGGGTAGACGAGATAAGCAATCTGCGTCACTGTTGGTGAGTCCACTACGATGCTTGATTTCGAAATTGTATTCAGACAGTCTTAGCGCCCATCGGCAGAGCCGACCACTGTGATTTTTGAAATTTATTAGCCAAGTCAGCGCGCTATGATCGGTCATAATAGTGAAACGGATTCCCAATAGGAACGGACGGAATTTATGGACAGCAAAGACAACAGCCAAACATTCCAGTTCCGTCGCAGTATAATTACTTTCGCATTTACTCAGCTGTCGCGACAAATAGGCAACTGGATGTTGCTGTCCGTCGTACACTTGTACTAAAACCGCACCGATACCTATTCGACAAGCATCTGTGTTCAGAATTGTTTCTCGATTCTCATCGAAATGCTTCAGAGTCGGAGCTGTGGTAAGCTTATTTTTAAGTTCTCTGAAGGCCAATTCACATTCCTCTGACCAGGCCCACTTATTATCTTTCCTAGTTAACTGAGTTAAGGGCCGAGCAATCTGAGAAAATCCCTTTATGTGCTTTCTATAATATGAAGCCATCCCAATAAATGATCTGATATCTTTAACGCAGTTTGGGGTGGTTATCTTCAGTATGTCCTGTATCTTGTCACCGTCCACTTCAATGCCCTTTCCCGATACAATATGGCCCAAGAATTTAACCCTATCGTATGCGAAAAAGCACTTATGTGGGTTTAGCTTGAGATTGGCCTCTTTGAGTCGATCAAACACAAGATTCAACCTTATTAAGTGATTGTCGAATCCATCAGAAAATACTAAGAGGTCATCTAAGTAGGCCATGACAGTGGACCACTTCAGTCCAGCCATGGTTAGGTCGATGAGGCGCTGAAATGACATAGGGCTGCATTGTAAGCCAAAGGGAGTGACCAAATATTCATATTGGCCACAATGTGTCACGAAGCTAGTCTTCGGGATGTCGTTTTGATGGACCCTCAACTGATAATACCCGCTCCTACAGTCTAGTCCAGAGAACATATTTGTGCCAGCGAGAGACTCGAGAATGTCGTCAATTCGACTTAATGGCCAACGCGACGGTCTGGTCACCGCATTCAAGCGACGATAATCTACACACATTCTATACTCTCCATTGGGTTTAGGAACGAGTAAAACCGGTGAACTCCATGGAGATACCGACTCTCTGATAACCTTGGCCTCTAATTGCTCTTTAATTTTTTCTTCGATTATCTTTTTTTCCTTGCCAGATACTCTATAAGGGTGACAACTAATAGGCTCCGAATCTCCAGTATCTATCACGTGAACAAGTTTATCTGTTTGTGTTAGTTCCTTCTCGGTGAAAGCAAACAATGGGCGGTTCTTTTCAAGGAAACGCTGTAATATATTGCTTTGATCTTCGCTTAATAATGGACCTTTGTTATACTGAAACTGCTCTGGATCTCTGTCTTCTCCTCTCCCTGAACAGGGAAAGAGGTCGTCATCTATATAGGTTGAACACACACTCTTTTCATCCAATGGTTCTATGTATGCAATGCACATATCTGAATAAGCCACACCCTCATCCGACGACGTGTTAACGACTGGGATTTGAAACTTATTCTCCTTGACGCTGACTAAACAATGTTTCGGAAGGTATATGCGCTCATTCTTAAATGTACCTTCATTTGTTGTCAGCAATGCATTAGTATTTTCTAGCTCTGTTTTGCATAAAAGAAACGTAATTGATTGTTTGAAAATTCTTTGTCTCTTATCCACTCTAGCCTTTTTTTCAACCTCCTTTGTCTCAATGTTTAGTAGGCTAGTCACAGAACACATATTTTCGAGGAATGCTATGTTTAGACGAAATTGGTCACAAAAGTTTAGTCCCAACAAGCAAGGCGTGGGAATTCCTTCCAATACATATAACTGTACTTCCCTAGTTTTCCCATCGAATGTGATAGGAATGTTACAGCCAGACTCAAGAAGTGTTGTCTGTCCATTTGGAAACCTTGCCATGATAATATCTAGCGATATCAATTTAATGTCTAGGCTTTCACATAAAGAAGCCTTAATTAAGCTAACCATTGCGCCGGTATCGATTGCTGAATGAACCTCATTTTCATTTATATTAACATTCAGCATAATCAAATTACATTGTTTTGTCAGTACCGGCGCAACTAGGCATTTCCCGAATTCGGATTCCGGTCATTATTGCGATTCATATTGTGATTATCACTGATCTGCGGGGCGTTCCGCTGGGGGTTGGGACAAAAGCGCGCTATATGACCAGCTTTCTGGCAATTATAACAGATTGCACGACCATCTGTAGTCCTCGATGGAGGTAAGGGTCTATTATTGTAATTCCTCCAAGGCTGTATTGGCCTTGGGCCTGGACCTGTAAAAGGCCGGAATGTAGGTTTCTCTTGGAGTTTTCTAAGTTCATCTTTAAGACCAGACACTTCGTTAACAACTCCTCGCATTGCTTCTTCCATCCGTTTTTCGAACAGATTAGGGGTCGGAAGAGTCGGATGGGTCGGATGGGTGACATGTTCAGGTATGACTGCGGAAACTTGTTTTTCACACTCCTGTTGGCCTGCTTGGGCAAGCCTGAAACTTTCGATAACAAGCTGAAATTTATTCCAAAACTCTTTGACCGAAGTGGGATTCTGTAACATCACCCACTGCCCTTTAATGGGGTCTAGTCCATTTATGAGGTGTTTAATCTTCCGCTTTTCTGACATTGAAGGATCCGCCCTTTTACACAGGTCGAGAGTTCTTTGATAAAAGACTATCGCTGGTTCCCCATTCTTAATTTTATTTGTTCTTAACTGAAACTCTACATTTGAGGCAGCTGGATCGAAATATTCAAGAAACCGCTCCTTAACTACTTCCCAAGTGGTGGTATCGGGGTCGAAGTTTTCGCTAAGGAACCAGCTGAGAGCCGTTGAGTCGAGGTATGCGCGAAAATTCTTAATTTTTAAGGGATCTGTTGTCCAGCCATTAGCAGGTGCTAAGGATTCTAATCGCGTAATCCAGTGAAGACCGTCCTGCTGTTTGTCTCCACTGAAAATTGTTGGTTGTATGAAATTATTCATATTTTCTTCTAAGTTCAAATGTTCTAATTCAATCCAACTAGGATAACTAACCCCGGGCAAACTTTGTCTGTGTGAACTTATAATATTCACCAATCGGTCAGCACTTGACTCTAATGAATTATTTATCTGCTCAAGTCGGCCAGGTGTAGTCTCAATTCTCCTTCGACTAGGAGTGTCTTGACTGGCCCCGTTTCTTAAAACCGAATTAAAGGAGACAACCGGAGCTTGAAACGTAACCTGTCGTACCGTAAAGTCGGAATGGAAGAACCTGGGGTCACTTGTGGCCCAATTTTGAAAAGTTGAATTGAAATTTCCAAAAGTATTCGGACAAGTATTGAATGTCTTGACTCTTGGTGATACAGTTTTAGCTAATTCGCCGTCTGAGCTTGTGTCTGAATCGCTCTGTTTTTCCAACAATGGCTCCGTTTCTGAAGCTAATTCCCTTGCGCTTTCGAATTTGAGTGCGGGCAATGGTTTCTCCTTTTTAGTCTTTAGACGGTTTCTATTGAAACTCAAACCGAATTGTTTAGTATGTTCGAATATAGACAGAGGTGTATGTGTTGACGTTCGGGTTCTTGATCTAGTACATAGGGCCGGAGACGAACTCAGGTCACTCAAGCAACTGATTGACTCAGTAACTGTTATCTCTGTATTAAAGTTTGTAGCAGGCGCCGTGTACGAGTCTTCAATATAACTATTGTCTTGATCAAATAGCTGGGTAAACTGAATGAATTCTAACGATGAGTCACTGCTATCCGTCGAATTGTCACCTTGTTCACCATCAACTAATAAGCCACTCCCAGCTTGCGGTTTGAACTGGTAAGGCTCTTCTAGAGCCCCTCTTTCTGCCGTGATTCTTTATTTTATGCTTACTTTGGTTCGTACGAAAGGGACTTGCTCAATCTGTAATGTCACAATATTATACAAACAGCTAGCATACATTATTTATAAAAAAATTTTTTTTATATTAAAATAACAGAGGCAATGCCCGTCTGTGATTCCCAAAACGCGTCTGGAACATTATCGTTCTTCCATTTAACTAAGTCTAAGGGGAAGAACAGTGTCAACTTCTGCTCAACACTCTCGTCGGGGGCCAGTACGGTGATGAAACGGAAATGTAAAGGAGTCGACAGAAGGACTCCCACTCTGCCTTCTTGTTCAGTTATTACAAACTGGGCCCACGAGGTTAATAAAAAGGCTCTGATCGAGTTAATTAGAGCAGGGCTTGCACTTTCTATATAATTCAGAGGAACGCAAACCCTCATCAAGGAACTTCGCCGCAAAAACAATTCTTCTGTCATTAAATGAAAAGAGACATAAAGACGCCGGTGCGCGGGAAACGTCAAATGAATTTCGCCGTCGTGGCTCTGAATTACTGTATGATTCAACCATTTCTTCCAACAGACCAGAATCAAAAATATCGAGAACATCGTCAAAAAACTGAAATCCAGGCATAATCCCGCAAATTGTGAAGCAAATACGTCCCTGGTATTGAAAAGTGCATTGGCCGCCACAGGTTCGATGACCACTACTCCAGCGGAACAAAATCTCCAAGTTCCTGACCGCAACAAGGAGGTAATGACAAGGTAATCAACTACATAACTCAAAACCTTAGCGAAAGTACTGACAATTGTGGCTAAAGTAAACCGTATGGAGGTCGACAAATGTGTATCTTCTATTGAGTCCACTCTTTCAAAAAGAAAATCAGAAGCATGCCAAAGCTGATCCACGAGACTCGTCAGAAAATATGGGTCTAGTCGCAAATTCTCTTGGAATTGACTAATATTAAACTTTGAAAAGTTTGGGAATTTTAAACTTTCAAAATTAAGAACAGGAAGTCGGAAGTTTTCAAAAACGAGGAGGGGTACCTCCCACGACAGGTTCGAGATACTTGTAAATTCAACTGGCCCTTCCAATATTATATTTTTAGCCTTAATATTACAGTTCACTTCTACAAAAACGGGTTCAAACCAATTATCGATAAGGATTGTCTGCGGAGGTTTTCCTGTACAGATATATGTGTAGTGAGGTATTTCTGCTCTATGCATTACAAACAAATTATTAAGAATTCGAATTGGTCTATACTGAGCCTTCTTTTCGATTGTATATTGACAATCTTGAGGTATCCTAGTTACCTCCCACCTCCAAATGGCGTCCGTGCACTTAGAGGGGCGAGTTATAACTGTCATTTCAAATGTATAACATAAAATCTTTTTGAAATGAGGAATACAGGTCAGGTCTTGTTGTTGGACTTCAGCAAATACATGTTGAGTCTTTGGGTTTACAAGCCAAGCTAAGTCATCTATTTTGAAACTTATATATCTAGAGAAATTTAGAATGTGGTTACCAAAGTCACATTGCTCGCCACAGGGAAAGGGAAATGCCCTTGGTCTTATCAGGTCAAAAGATGAATGAGTATTTGGCTTCTTAAGTGGGATCTGAATTCGCACCAAGAGTTCTCCATGGGCTACAGAAAATGTTACCAAGGGAAGAACATAGAATTCTTCTATGTTATGTTTATCAATGCCTAATTCAAACTGGCCTTGAAGTGTAAGTTCAAGGCCTTCGATAACCTCGATCAAGTCTTCTCTAGTTATGAGGTTAAGGGGAAGCCGACCACTCCTCAACTGGCTTAAAGCCAGTTCAAAGTTATTGAACATGTGAGAGGCCATGGTTAAATTATAGAGCGAACCAATCTCTTGACTCATAATGTCAGCGAATTGTGAGGTAAATTGAGCCAAGTGTTCATCCTCTGTTATCGAGTGATTTAATGTATCATAAAAGACCTGAATCATCGAATCTATATTTGAAACCTGTGACCCAAGAGACGTTAATGCTCTATTGACCTGGTCGCTTCTCCTATCTACCATCACCGAAATACCCATCAAACTACTTTGAACTGTTTTCATTGTTCTTTCGTTATGACTCAGAAGAGTTTCCATAGTAGCTATCTTCTCTTTAACTTGGAAATTATCAGAGTCCTCTGTGGTGGCGACACCGAAGAGGTCCCGCATTATAGTTCCAATAAATGGGAGAAGAGCTCGTCTCTTCCTGTTAAAAACGGTATTCTCGACTTGATTTTCAATTGTTGAGAATATATGGTTAACGACCCGAGACATATTCTCGAGATTTCTATTCATAGTCTCACAAGTTGTCACCAGATACTTCATTACAGGATATTTTCTGATCGGGTGGTCTTTAGGAAATGTATAGTTTCCATATGCGTTGTAGAGGGGTAGATTGGTACGGCAATTTATCAGCCTCTTTCGCCATTTCAAGTGTTTCAAATAGGGAAAGGTTATTCTAAATACATGATTCCAAACATTCTGGAAGACGCGAACGCCTCCGACCAATTGTAAAGAGAGACCATGTGATCCGAATAAAACTAGCTTTGACTGGTTATACTTATTTAACTCAGAAGGAGTGTTGGAAACAGTTTGACTGTTCCCACAATGAATAAGAAATATGCAAGTTAAGTACGCGATTAGAGAATTTGCATGCATTTTCATCCGATTTCTAGTCTCTAGATTATCGGGAACCACCAATATATCTTAAACAAGACGTAAAATGCGACAAATGTCAAAATAATTGTTAATGCTGTAATTAGTGGCTGAACCCAGATTTCCGATAGCATCAGTGGCAGAGCTTTAGGTGTCTGACTTTTATATGAATTCAGACTTTATGCGGAAATCCGCCTCGCCTAGGACCATAACTGTCGCGTTTAATTACGTAACGGCCCAGCCATCAATTACGCGAGGACTGTATCAGAGTTTATCTTGGCGTTATGTCTAAAATTGTAATTTATAATCTGCGGAATTTACTCGTTAATAGTTCTCATTGTCTTAACTTTGTATTAACTCTCAGGAATGTCTGTTTCGAGATTCAACATCAAAATGTTATAATCAACGTATTGTATTAACTCTAACTTAAAGAATGTCAGGTTTGTGGTCCGACATCAAAATGTTATGTTCAACTGATCGCGGTCAGTTCCGAAATTGTATTAACTCTAACTTAAAGAATGTCAGGTTTGTGGTCCGACATCAAAATGTTATGTTCAACTGATCGAGGTCAGTTCCGAAATTGTATTAACTCTAACTTAAAGAATGTCAGGCTTGTGGCCCGACATCAAAATGTTATGTTCCACTGATCAAAGTCAGTTCCAAAACTGTATTAACTCTTCTCCGAAGTGTCTGGTTTTCGGACTTACTTATTATTATTAAAGAACAGAACGCCGTAAACACGTGTGATAGTGGGCGATACCAGCTATCGAAAGGGATTTGTTCAGGTAGAGCAGACAGACCCTTTTGGCCCGGCCGACCACCAGACACTCGAGAGAAAATGCAGAAGACTGTTTAGCAAAACGGCATTCAAACGAATGCATGGCTTAATCTTTGAGACAAGCATATTTTTTGAGCCATTCGCGCTCTCACCTTAATATGGTATGTACTTATGTGTGCGTGGCCAAGTAGCCGCTGATATAAAATATAATTGGCCTATATTGCCGGCCGACTATTTTCACGTGGACCTGCTATTGGTCTAAAACACGTAAAAGTGTAGCAAATTTTCTACAATATTATTGTAAGGACTAGTCTCATAGCCGCAGAATTATCGCGCAAAATGTCAACAAATTCACAAAACAAATATGGAAATTATACTATTCGTACCTGTCTCTGGGTTTTTAAGTTGTTTCTGTTGCAGTGATAGTACTCGACGTCCGATCCGACTCTTCTGTAGAAGCGGTGATAATTGTCAATACCTCTGGAGTAGAATCTGTTTCAGGGATAGTACTCGACGTATGATCCGACTCTTCTGTAGAAGCGGTGACAATTGTCAACACCTCTGGAGTAGAATCTGTTTCAGTGATAGTACTCGACGTATGATCCGACTCTTCTGTAGAAGCGGTGAAAATTGTCAACACCTCTGGAGTAGAAACTGTTTCAGGGATAGTACTCGACGATATGATCCGACTCTTCTGTAGAAGCGGTGAAAATTGTCAACACCTCTGGAGTAGAAACTGTTTCAGGGATAGTACTC
>JAQGBD010000377.1:0-33026 GCA_034698165.1 Punctoribates punctum | reverse complement strand
AATGGATTAATTGCTAATGAATTACAAGAAGACTGTTAACAGAAATTCCAATTTTGGATCAAATAATTTATTTTAATTATTGTTTTGAAAAATATTCTTCAAATAGAGATTTGGTTTAAAATATAAACAATTTCTTAAAAATATTTCAAATTCAATGAAAACTAAAATTCAAATGAGTTTTGACTAATTTCTCTCACTTTTTAATAAAAGATTAGATGAAAATCATTTAATTTAATTAATCTATGGATAAGACAAACAAAAGTTGAGATAATATTTAACAGAATTAAGTCTTGAATTTGAACTCATTGTCTAATTTGAGGGAAAAGGAGGCGCCACAGGAACAGCCCTGTTCTGACTGAGGGTTGTTTGTCACCCGAAATGCACTTTTGATAATTTCTTCGCTGTAGTCAATAGTCGAGCCTTTGATGTATTTCAATGACTCGGAATCGATGACAACTTTGACGCCATCCCTTTCAAAGATGTGGTCGTCGGCGGTGGAAGTGTTGCAGACATCAAACTTGTACTGAAGGCCAGAACAGCCACCGCTAAACACTTCTACTCTTAGCATATCTTCTTTATTGTCCAACACTTTGTTCAGTCTTTGAACACATCTCTCACTTATTTCGATAGTTTCTGAGATTAGTTTTGATTGATTTACATCTGATTTGTTTTCGTTATCTTTAGATAACTCTTTGGCGGCACTTAAATCACTGGAATCAAGTGATGAGTATTTTCTGTCGATGGCTAATAAATATCTTTTGGCTAAGAATTGACTGAATCTCTGGTTATTTAATGAATTAATTTCATTAAATGACAAATAAATTGGTTTAAAAACTTTGCAAACAATTGAAGTCAACAAAAACCTCTGCATTTCTGAAATCAATTGTCAGTTATATTGAGTGAAATACAAAACATTTAATTAAATGTAAAACAAATGCGAAGATCGGAATCAATTTAATTATGATTTTATTGTAATTTAAACTCAGATTCAAATTCAGTTCAATTGAAGTCAATGTTTACAAAAAATTTTTGTTTTTGTTTTTGACGTAATTTTTCGCAACAAATTCAGTGCTGTTTCGCAATCACTTTAATTGAATTTTTTGTTGAGTTTATAGCCGTTTAACGCTTCAAAAGTGTAACAAAACTTTTCCAATATTTGTGTTCACAGACATCAAGACATGAAGATTCTGTAATTAGATTATTCAAAAATGTTGTTACAAATTTTTAAGCCCCTTTCCTATTCTTGACATTATCTACAAAACCCTTTCCTCGTACGTGAGTAACGTTGTATTTTACCCGGAATTCAGTACTAAAGTCACTGGAATTTTCTGTGGAGGAAATAAATTGAATTTGGTTTAAATCCCGATTTTCATACCCTTTACGTTATATCACTCAATGCCTTCAAATAAGAAAAGCGCCAAACATTTAGTCGATCCTAAGAATCAGTCTATTCTTGAGTTCCTTTAAGTTGTTATAAATTACGCCAAAAAATGTTAACAAATGCATTGAAAACAAGTGGAAAGGGTTTACAAAAGTGGTTGTAATTTGAACCGTAATTTCATTGAATAAATTTGTGCTCACATTTGAATCACATTCAAAGGTTAGTCTCAATAAGAGGTCATTAGAGTGAAAGTGAGTGAAGAATATCCCACTCTTTTAGCTATCATTCAATTCAATAGATTTCTCTCAAATTATTTCAGTTTTTAAACACAAACCAAACAAATTGTAAGTAATTAAAAAGTAATTTCATTACAATTAGCGGTGAATCCGATTAAAGGGAAGTGTTATGCAATTGAAGGTCATTTGAAGCAATGCTGGCGAGTATTGCATCACTTTTTGCCGGACTTGCCTTTGACCCGATTTGACCACAAATTGGTTTATTTGTTAATTGATAACTGATTTTGTTTGTCGAACAGCATAACCAATGGCAGACATACCGGCGGGCGATGCAGAGAAGGGCAAAAAGGTTTTCGTCCAGAGATGTGCTCAATGCCATACCGTCGAGAAGGGGGGCAGTCATAAGACTGGACCCAATCTTCACGGACTGATTGGCCGAAAAACGGGTCAAATGGCGGGTTTCGACTACACGGCAGCCAATATTAACAAAGGTTTGTTTCATTCATATTCTGACCATTTATTGGAACAGTTTTGGGGTCTGAGCTCATGTCAGACCATTTGATGGATTTCCTAATGAAATGTGGTTTTTATCACTGATTTCAGGAATAACTTGGAATAAACAGACGCTATTCGAGTACTTAGAGAATCCGAAGAAATACATTCCGGGCACTAAAATGGTGTTCGCCGGACTCAAGAAGAAGAACGAAAGGGCGGACCTCATCGCCTATTTAGAATCGGCCACCAAATAGACACACATCAAGTGTTAAGACAATGTTTAGGCAATTAATATAATATTTAAATTCATTTCTGAAGTATTTTCAGTTTTCTCTGTTTTTTAGTTTGAATTCAAATTAAATTCAATTTCCATTGAAATCACATTAAATTGTATTTAGAACTGAATTGAATTGAAAACAAAAATTATTAAATATATATTTGAATCACTTTTAGGAATAATTAGGTTTTAATTCTTTTCTCATTAATGTCTCAAAATTATACTCAAGACTAGTATTTAACGAAACGATTACTGTGTGTGGTGTCGGCTATCAGTTGATTGTAATCTTAATTATGTTTTGTTTTCTGTTATTCTCTCAAAATTAAAACATTTATTTTAATCTAAATTTTTTGTTATAAATTCCAACCGTTTTTATAGTAATATCTGTATTAAAGTCCTGTCCCACGTGTTTGTGAGAGGGAGAGTGCTTTGCAGAGAATCACCTTGAACATTTACAACGTAACCAACAAATTCAAGAGCAATTGGAAATCTAATAGAGATAACACACAAATCAGTTCCCATTAAACCCAGAATTTAGTGTTATATACGTTTTGGAAGAATTCCAACACTTTTTGTGATTATATTAAACAAATTTCTGATAAGATTCGACTCATTTGAGTAAAAATTAGTAAATGTTATCAATTACTCGATTATTAATGGTTTGAACAAACATCTGATGCCTCTATTAATTATGATTAGAGTCTAACCAATGAGTTGTAGAAAAAGTTAATTACAATTATTAGAGTCAGAGCTCTCTTTTGCAACCGATTTGAAAATTTCGCAATAAATGAGAGAATTCTTACGCAAAGAATTTCTTCGTTTGTTTCTCATTTATTATTCGTTTGAATCGAGACTTATTTTAAGCGATGAGTCCTCTCCCTGTCCTCTCCCAGTGCTTTGTAGGCCAATGAGATCCGTTTCAATAGTGTGTCAATAATTCAAATTCGGTTATAAATAGAATTAAATTATTTGCAAAATATTTTCCTTTGGTTTCAAAATAATCCTAAAATTGATTTCCTTTAGCGAAAAGACATTTGTTTTATTGATTTGCGAATAATTTTTACATAAATACACTTTTGTTAGAATTAATTGGAATTTATTTGATTAGAAATTGTTTCGATTAATTGGAAATTTTCGCAATCATTTCATAAGCTATCGACTGAGAGGAGTCCTCTTCTCTACAAATAAGGCATTTCATGAATGTATGTGAAATCCTTTACCTTTGGATTAATAATTTGTTTGTCGTTTTCGTAATAAACTTGCAAACTATTAATTAAATCTTTTTCATAGTCATTAATAATGACTCATTATCAATCATTTTCTATGAACAAATTAACCTGATTAAAATACCCGGATAATAAAATAAGGAGCAATTTACATGTACATTTATTGGAAGGATATTCTCTGAACATTATTAGCAAGATCCTCTCCACTATAAATAAAAGAGATCATTTTCAAATAGTTTTAAGTCATTTTCGGGACGAAATAAGAATAAATTGTTTGATCGATGGTTTGGTCATGGTTAGTTTCTTTTAAAAGTTTTCAATTCACCCTGACATTCTCAGTGAACTTTGGGAAATGACACAACTTTGTAAATGTTGTCTAAGGAAAGGTATGCAATCATTATAATAGAGTAGATGTCAACTAATAGTCAGAACAAACAATTGAGAGAAAGGAAAACATCAATAAGTGGTATAACTATAGCAACAAAAAGAGAGAGAATATAGTCTTCACAGAAATTCTTCCAAACTTTCTATGAATTGATTTCTGCAAAAGAAATCATTTTCTGTCGCAAAACATAAGTCATTACAATATTTATCACATTTCGAGTGAAGACATGAATAAAACAAAAAACTTGTAATCAAATGAAATTATTTATTATTACTTTAGAATTTGACCTAAAATTCATCTTGGTAAATGCAAACTTATTAACCTAGTCTTGATGGCCGCTTCTTGGGGTGTAAAGCCGCTTTTTACCCAGCTTAATCTCAATGCTTGGGCATTTTGGTAAATGTTTCAAAGAATATGACATGGTTTGACCTAGTTAATTTTGACCAGGATTGTCATGTTTGTGATTGCCGTCACATTGTTCGCGTTGATCCGAATTATTTATTTAATTTGCTTGAAAAAACTGAAACGACACTCAATTAGTGTGATTGATATGGATAACAGTTATCGGAACTCAACGCAAGCCATTTACACCTCAGTCATAGCTCCCCATTATTTCTACGGTTTGTCCAAATATTTTCAATATTTACCATTAATTTAAATGATAAAAGAGAATTGTTGCTATTGTCCTAGGTTAGATAATCAAATATAGATCTCAAATGTTTGCATAACCTGATAACTGTGCCCTTGATCATATAGATTCTATATTATTAAATCTACACAGTTATTAGTTTATGCTAACTTTTGCCCTGGTATCTTATAGCAAAACTTATCAAAAATTTGCACAAAAAAAATAAACTTGATTCACTCCTTCTCTCTCTCTCTCTCTCTCTCTCTCCGCCTTCCCTCTCATGAATCCCTCCCATTTGATGTATAAATAATTGAATTCAATTATTATAATGAATGTGGAGGTGTTTTTACAAACATTTGGATTATTATTATACCAAATGTTAATATTGTGAATCAATATTGTATTTCAATTATATAATTATCCAGTGATTCTAATTCACTGATTTTAGCAAAAAAGGTGTTTAAATTAATTACATTAAGTTGAATTAATTTTTTAAACTCCGATAGTTTAACCTAGCAGATATTATTCAGCCAGATGTTAACTAATCGAATTGGGAACTAATTTATATATTGGATACGATCTTCAATTAAAGTCTAACCCAAATTGGATTTCTTAGTAAATTGATTATTATTCAACTTTTACTCAGCTGGAAAACTGTGAAGTACTTGGCCAATTTAACAGAACGCTTACTTTCAATCCCCAGTAAATGAGACAAATCATTACTGTTTGCGCCTTCTGTTACTCTCGTCAAGTTATATAACAATTAAGAATTTAAAAAAACAAATATTTCTTTCCTTTTCGGAATCCCTGAACTGTTTGAAGAAAAGCAAAACAAAAAACCAGAGTTTAGTTAACAAAATAATTCACTCAAAATGTTTGCACTTTTTTCTCTCTTAAAACAGTTCTTTAAAACGAGTCAATAGTTTTTTTCAAAGTAATGAATAAAAGACTTAAGAATTTAAATGAAAATCCAAGGAATCAATGGTTCTATTCATAGAACCGTTAAATTAAAACAAATAGTTCTGAAAAATTCTTTTAATGACAGTAAACAATCCATTATCTGCATCGCCTTGACATGAACATGGTCTTATACTTACACGAAGGAGGAATTTCACAGTCAATTGATTTAAAGCAGTGGTAAAGAGTACATCAAAGAGAGGGAGTGTTTTACCCTCTTCTCAAGTCTTTGGTGATTGAGATGAGTCCCAACTTTTGACAAAATTCTACTTAATTTGTGTTTTCAGTTATAACACTATCAGTAATCGTGAAGTGTTTTTCCTCGAAGAGACCAGAATTTCAAACAGAGGTCCAAATTATGAACTCTCTATAGAATTGACAAAAATAAACAAAAATTACCGAAACAAGAATTTGGAGAACTTTGAACCGAAATGTTATTCTTCCAGTAAGTGATAAAAGACTTCCTCAGAAATTTCCGGTAAACTTTAACAAAGTTTCAATCTTGATATTTTTAATTGAAAAAACGTATTACCCATTTGTAAACAATCAGTCACTCCTTTATGGGATAGCCATTTTAGCTTGTTAATTCTTTACCATACTGTTAAAGATCTTATATTTTGAATGGATTAAATTCGAATAACTTTATTTAACTTTATTTAACCAAGTTCCATATCACATCATCAGATTTATATGTATTAAAGGGTATACCTCCGAGTGTTTTAAAAAAATGAGACCAAAATCAACATTTTTTCGCTGAAAATGTGTTTGTTTTGTGTCAGGTTTGGGCCAAAAACAACACTCAAACTGAATAACAAATACAAAATCAAACCAAACATAAAAATCTGAGTAAAAGCCTCAGAGAATACCTCAATATTTGATTCAATCATTTGATTGTGTTTACCGTCAGATCTCATTCGGGAGAACATTAAGACAGCCGTCAATTTTGGGGCCAAACAATAGTCTTGTAAATGATTTCACTCCGTCACTGAGTGATGACCAGGATTACCGCCTTCAGACGACGAAGTGCTGGGATCAAAATCGCTCAAAGCTCGGCGCGTAGTGTTTTCAATAAATGTTGCTAGCTCATCAATCAATGGATTGTCTTTTCTGAGGATTAGGGTTAAGACAAAAACTTTACTTTTATAAGAACATTCACCTAAAAAAGAGAATTTTATATTAAGTTGTGCTTGGTATATGCACTACAATGGGTTCAAATCTCCCAGAATATGATTCAATCAAATAACTATAAAAGCAAAAGTGGTAATATATTTTTTTTGCTTGCCCAAACTGTCGAAGAAAATCCTGGCGTCGAATAAAGATAAGAAATTTCAATTTCATTTATTTTGATTGCTTACCATCTTTTGCTGGATAACTCTTATTATTGGCGCCATTTTTATATTTCTGCTTTCGTTTTATGCCATTTATGGCTATAATAAGAAGTTTTTCTTTCGAAAAAAGTAAATAAATTTTTGGTGTTATCGGACTCCAAACGACAGTTAACTTGCAAAATGTTTCAGATATTTGTGATTATTATTTGAAATGAGGAATAAATAAATAAAATTATCGCCGAAACTATTGTTCCGGAATTGAGTCGCTCTGAAACTGAGAGAAGTATTAATGGATTTGATTTTTTGGGCCTAAAATGTCGTACTATTTAATGGCCGTATTATCGTTGCACTCATTCTTAATCAATATAATGTCCAAATGTCTGTCCAATTCTTATGCCATTCCTTTAATATGTGTGTTCACTCTGTCTCATATCAAGTGGTTGTTCCCTAACATTAATTCTGTGTTCATTTGAAGAATAATTTAGTAGTTTTGTCGACAATTCTATTCTCATCCGAATCATTAAACTTCTTGAATGAGTAATACATGTCTTATGTCTTATGCCATCTAATAAGTCGGCGAACATTGAGTCGGCTCTCATTCTTAGGGCACAGAATGTCTGACAACTCTGTCATTCAATCCGTCAATTATATGCTCCGAACCATTAATTCAATTCTCGAGTTATATCTCCAATCATACAATTAGTTCATAGAATCAATTTTATTAGACAAGTAAAAGATATTTTATCATGCCAATAATGATAATCACATTGAATAAAAGGGTTGAATAGAAACAAAATAAATCAACTAGCAGACCCAGGAGCAATCAAATACATAAGTCATCATTGAAAGAAATCCTATCATTGAAATCCAACTGAATTTATTAGTTTTGCCTCTATTTTCATACAAACATTTTCTCTAATTAATAGTTAAGTCAATACTAATTAATTGAAAAGAGTTCTCTTTCTATCATTTAATTGAAAATATTTCAAAATAGAGACCAAAAGCTGTTTGAGAGCCGAGTAATTGAATTGAATTTTTTATCATTTAATAAATGTTGTGTTCGGCTAATGATCTCACAATTGAGTTAAAGGATTAATGACACAAACATTTAATGGTCTTAAATGTTTCACTATATTAATGGTTTTAAATTAAATAGTTTCTTGCACATATATAATTCAGATTTCAAAATCTCTTAAAAATCTAAAATCGATGAACACTTTTGCCCAATGAAGAGAAGACAATTTGCCAAGACAAATGCTGAAAAACTCCTAAGACTGACCTTTTCTATTATTAATAAAATACAATGATTTGGAGTTAAGTAATATCTTTGATATCATGGTATTTAATTGAAAATAATTAAACATGTATTGCAGGCATGCGGAGGTCCGCGACTCTAGGAGGGGGTCGCAGGGGGGGGTCAAACGGATCTCGGTCTAGGTGGGTCAAATCCCAGATTTTCAGCCTTAGGGGGGGGGGTCAAATAAAAAAGCCGTTTTCGGCCATTTTCGGTCAAACTCGGGTTAAATCCGGTTTATTGGCCCCTAATTTAGTTCGAATCGCACTAAATTCGGTTAAAATCGGGTTAAAATGGCCAAATTTACCGAAAATTACCGAAAAAATTGCCGTCGCGCGAAGCGCGACGACATTTTTTTCTCAGGACCTTAGGGGGTGTCATATCTCAAAGTTATGATCCTAGGGAGGTCTAAGCATTAGACCCCCCTCCCGCATCCCTGATGTATAGGTAAAAAATTCTTACTTTTACTCAGGACCATTTGACCAAATCATAGCTCAGAGTTGAGAGATATCTTGAAGGAAAGCAAGAAATAAGTCATTCTTATCAAATGAAACGATAAGAGATATAATTCATTTTTATCTCAAATAAACTGAGAAAACAATACATTCAATGAGTCTATGATTGAGAAGAAGAGAACAAAAAGCAATTCTTTTCTAAGATATCACAAGTTTTTACTCAATAGCATTGATTACAAATTAGATCTGAAGACTACTTCCAATTAGATTTCTTATCAGAAATATAGGAGCAAGGAGATATAGCTTATGTGAAAAACCAGAGAATAATTTGATATACTTTTATGTCTCAAAAAATTCAATGAATAGAAGAAATTTCTATAACTCTAAGGATTAAACCATCTTTTATTTTGATGGATAATTCGCCGAATCCTTGAAAAGAAATCCACTCCTTTGGAAAGCTTTCTGAAAGACTCAGTTTTGTTGCTTCAAAGGAGTCACATAAATATCTAATATATCACAAAACAAGACAAAGAAAATGACCAAAAAGTGATAAATATTTGGTTTGTTTCACTTTGTTCTCTCATAATCACAATTAGTTGATTTTGGAGACAGGCATAGACCATTCTACCCTGCTCTTTCAATAACGATGAATGAAATTCTTGTATAGAATAAATGAATTATTTTTTATGCGGTGTCGTAGTATTCACTGAATTTATCAATCAATTTGTTGGTCAAACAATTTCACACTTCAAGAGCACTTGTGTTCAGTCTTTTTATGTCAAATAATTCATCGACAAAATCCTTTATTTTGTTTGTCGTAGAATTCAATGTTTTCGATGTTTTTCTGTTTTCAAAATTGTTTCCATGATTTATATTTTCTAACGAATTAGAAGTCCATTAATTTTTCATTAAATTCAGTCATTTTTCTTGTCAAAAGACCAAAGTTTTTCAGCCATTTCTTGAATGAATGACGAGAGAGAGAGAGAGAGAGAGAGAGAGAGAGAGATCCGATCAAATCCAAAGAAAATTTATTAAATTTATTTTTCGTTTTCTATTCTAGAAAATGAAGATTTCTTGGAATCAATACTCAGACAAAACATTTTAAAGGTTTCATGACTTGTGTTTGTCTTCCGTTTTTCGTTAAATTCTTAACCAATTCTGACTTATTTTCGTCACAAATACTTAACTTTTGAGATGTTTTCTGTTTTACGAAACTATAAGTTTGGAAATAATCTTCTGTTACTTAAAACTTCTTTTATTTTATTTGCCATCAATTTTTAGAACAAAGAAAAAATCATTTATGAAATAAGATTATCATTTTAGTAGAAACTTTATTAGCTAGGCAAAACGGAGCCAGATGCCAAATTCAAAAAACCAATTTCCTTTGGACTATGAGAAAGAGAATTTGACCAGATTCAATTCAATTCAATTCAATTCGAGTGAATTCAAAATTGAGAATCGCTTTTAAATTCTTATTTTTCATACATTCATAAAAATATTGACAAAAGTCTTCAAACGGTTGTTATTTTGGGAAAAGAACTCAAATGGAAATTCAATAATTCTAAGTTGAATTGAAGTCACCCACGACGTCCTCCTCTGCCCTCCTCTTTTTGAAACTGAAAAATAGTAATAAACAGCCATTGATTTACTTTCAAACATAACTCCGGTTGAATAGACATACGTGAGTGCTCTGACAAAATTAAGCTTGGTTAAACAATAATAATGAAACTTTCACTTTTTGAAAAACAAAAGTATTAATAAATTATTTTTAAATACAATAATAAGGCTATACTTAGCTTTGAATATCATATTATTTTAAATTAGCATGCTACCAGAATGATATTATTCAAGCTTAAATATTTAAATAGATGAGTTTGACTTGATTAAAATCAGTGGCGGATGACTTGAGTTCTTCGAATTTCTCTTATGGTAAATGTATTTGAATCCTTTCTATTTTTGTGCAAGCAACTTTCTTTTCTATCCACTTTTCTATTAATGGATAACTTATTTGATAAAATTTCTAAACTGTGACCTTTTTATGGGATAACATTTGTCACTCATTTCATTTAAAAAGCAATTTATTTATTTGGGAACTGAATAACTGGAAAATATCTTAAATGAGATTATAATACATGTAATACAGACATCGCTAAGGGAGGTATAGCCCGGAATACCCCCTTGTGGTCGAAAATTTGTGAAATACTCATCCGAATAATATTTTGAAAAAAGCTTAGGACACCCCCTAATACCGCCTAATACCCCCTTCCCCCTGAGCTTTGTGATGTCTGATGTAATCATAATAAATGTATTCATAAAATTTTTCTTATTATTGTAGAAAACATTTGTTAAGTATTGCACTGAATATCAGAATAAATGAACCGAAATGTCATAGAATTAGAAATTTTTATTTTATTTTTTCCATCGAATAAAAGCCTTTATTTCGCAGACGTTTTGTAGAAATTAGGTTTGATTTCAGTGATGGCCAGATAGGGGACCATAATAAAAAAAAACCACAATTTTTCTCAGAAACATACACCAACTGATTTTTTAATCGGAGGGCCCACCTCGAGAGCCGTTAGCATGACCTAAAAAAGCAGCAAGAAGTTTACCTTTATCCTTTTTTGAAAACACCATATTCATCCATTTCTTTACGTCTCGGGTATCCACTCTGAAGTCGAGAACGTTGGCCATCAATGGTTTAATTTTTTATTTCTGCGACTTATTTAAGCATGTAAACTTTATTGGGTGGGAATTATGGCAAATGTTTTGATGAATATTCTCCAATAAAGTCCATTCATTCGACTCTATTGTTGACAATATATATAATAATTTAAATAAACCAATTGTCGACACATTTTTCACTCAAAACGAGTATAACTTTCGCTCAATTTGTTTCACTTTCGACGAATGGGTTTCAATAAAATTAGTTTTTCAGATATCCTCACCTCTAAGCCTATCCTCTCGAGAATACCAACTAAACTCAATTTTTAAGTTATTGAAGTGTTTTCGAGAAATAAAACACTCAATTGAGAACGTTTTTCCGAGAATAAGCTTGCTTATAATATACTATGATTGATAGTTCATTATTCTCAATGGTCTCACTTCTTATTCTTAACAAAATGTCGAACTAAAAAGATTCTAAACTCTTAGCAAAAATAAAACCATAAAAGGATCCCATTATCGGCCCATATATTGAATATTTAAATCAATATATCGTTTATTTACTGAATTCTTAAATAATGAAAATCATATTAAATATTAGTCGAGAATAAAATATTAATATTAGAGATGATATTACGGGTATTTTCCTAATATCAAAATGAGGTGAATTTCCACGAATAATAGATTGGCCATAGAATGACCAAGATATTCGATTCCAAAGAGATTATATCGCAAAAATCTATTACTCGGAGATAGGAGAGGTATTTGACCATGCTCAGCAATCGATAGATCAGTTTGTTGTCCATACTACAGACTCCATGGAAGTAATGTTAAAGAACATTTTCTGCTCCAGAGGGTTGTGCTAGGAACAAAACAAAAACACTAATTTCTACAGGGTGTTTGGCTATACCCTCCTTGGTCATGATTGTCAAACTACCCTTATTATTATATGCCTTTATAATTGACACAAACAATAGGCCTGTTTATAAATTAATTACATAATTAGCTATTGATTATGCATTCCCACAATGATCTTGTTGATAATTTCCAATTAGGATATTTTTAATACTCCAAAACAAATATTGAATGAAGTATTGAAGAGTTTTGCATAAAATCCATTTGTTTTGAATTTATTACTCAATTATCTGATTGAATGAAAATCAATAATATCTACGGCTTATGACGACCTCATTGTAGTGATATTTGGCATAAACTAGCAAGAAAAACAATATCCAGGCCCATTTATTGTTTTATTCAACTCTGAATAGCTATCAAATAACTTATAAAACTGAGCGAAATAATAGCGAAATTGCATTTCGCCATCAAATCTATATTACGTTACTTTAAGTCAAATGAAACCATTTATTCTCAGAATATTTTCTTTCATTTTCTTCACTTTTTTATTCGTTTGCAGGAGAATTACCGTGCTACTTCGAAAATCACGGCAAACCGCTTTAAATTGAGGTTGATGTACTGATAAATCTGGGTAAATAGCCCTATAATTTCTAATTAACCGATATAAATTGCTCCTATAATCCGGGTTATATAATATTTAATTAATCAGAATCATAGAGAAAAATATATAAACTTATTATTATTTTCTTTCTATTATTTAGTAAAGAATAGGTTTGTTATCATTTTGTGAAGGTATATGTTTAGGTAACAAGAATTTCAGTACCTAGTTCATTCGGGTAAATCATAGAACACAAAAAATATTAATTTTCATACGGGTTTAAGACCATGGATGAGCTTGGTCTGAGGCTAACAAACTTTTATCTAGGACTGTTCAACTTTCCTACGTGTTATTTAAGATAATTGTGCATGATACAACTATTTTAGAGGAAATGCGGTCAAAATATATCAAAACAATATATATTTTAAAACACAGATAATTTCCATTCTTTCAACTGTAAAGAAATGGAATATTTTATTGGAAACCTTATTTTTAATGTCACCCATCAAATATTTGAACAGATTTCCATTGAATCCTCACAGATGACCATTTATCTAGAATTTAGATAAATTTCCTTCAAATCTAGAATTATCTAGATTTTGTTTTACAAGAGGATAACAATATTTCATCCCTAGATATTGGCTTATGTTCTCAATTTGAATGATAGAAACAAGGTGATTTTGAAAAACCAGTTTTCAAACAGTTCCGAATAATAAATTTCAATTATTCCAAGCAATCTGGCTATTGTGTAACCCATTGTGTAACCCCTTGTGTAACCCTGATTATAATTCCAAGAAATATAAATATGAGACGAAAGATAGTATTTCTTGAAATATCTAAAATCTAAACGATTTTATTTATAAAATGTTTGTAAAGAAATTCCGGAGCAAAACATTTTAAATAAATATTCTTTTAGATGGAATTTCATATTGAATCGTTTTATTCTCACTATAAACTGTCCTAGGTCCTGTTACATGTTCATTCTTAGAAACCCGTATTTAAAAAGAAAATCTCTGAAATTCAATGAAAATCTAGTTTAGATTCTAAAATATTTTTTAAAAGTAACCTTAGATTTAATATAAAGTATACTTTGGAAGAAACGGTTCCTTAGAAACTCATTATTTATTTTGATTACATTTGAAATTAAAATTGATTTCAATCACAAACTCAGAGACTCTGAAAAGTTGTTATAAATTATTCCAAAATTAATTTCAAATATTATATTTGGCTAAAGTTTATGTTAAATGACATGTTTTATTACTAAAAAAAACCCTTGGTAAACCCCTTGTGTCGAGGTCCGTCCGCATCACTCATAATATGCTGTTCTTTTGAATATCTTGAAAATATCAAATCAATTTGCTCAAATATAATGAAAAAAAACATCCAGGACTTTTGAATTTTAAATCATTTAATTAAAAATTTAGCTTAGTAACAAGGTCCTAGATGAATAATTTTAGTAGGCATTTAAAATTTAAGTTATTTGTAAGCCAATTAAAATTGCTTGAACAATTCTTTTCTATTTCAAAGTCTAAATAACTTAAAGCAAAAAGACTTGAAATTTTAATTGAAGATTCTTTTTAAAAAGTTCAGGGTGATTCTTCAAAACAGAGTTGATGCTACTCAAAGGGTAAAACATACAGATTTTAGAATTGATCTTGCTCACTCTGTTCAAGTCCAAAAATGAATTAAATTTCATGAAATTAGCGAAACGGCAACTATTTTTCTTACAGTGAATAATCTAGATAATTTCAACAAACTTTCTTTTAGCGTTAATCAATAAACTATTCGTATTTTGAATCGAGAAGGTTTCTAGATAGTTCCACAACTTTGTAGGATTTTTCTTTTCCAGCAATTTTAATTTTGCTTGTTGCTTATCTTTGCATTTTAAAGTCGAAACATTAGTTAACAAAACGCTAACGGCTTAAAAACCTAAGCTAACCTTGGTAGGAATTCTACTTTTTTAATTTATTCGCATGGATTTGAATATTAAACTAAATATTCAATGGAATTTAAAAACGTTTTATTCTTAGAATTTTGGTCCAAAAATTCTAAATAACTGAAAATCGGGTGCTTTTGAATCAATTCCCAAATAATACATATTTTGAAATTGATTTTCAAATGAGATCTCAATTTTAAATATTTATATGAATCGGCTCTCAGTTCTTTGTAAGCGACTAATGGAAGACATCTTTCAATAAGATGTCATTATTCGGTTCATCGAACAATTTTATATCAGCAAATTTAATCATGCTCATCTTGTACAATTTCTTCACTTCAAAGTATAAAATTAAACTCATATTTCATCCAATTTATTTGAAATTTTGTGTATATTATAAAATATCAATTAGAGTCAAACTGATAACTTTATTCATTAAATAGTATAAAAATGCAAGATTATGCAAGAGCGAATAGCAATTTTCAAATAAATAGAGCGATCAGTTTGGCTTTAATTAATATTTAAGTGAAATCACAAAATCTCTAATCATTTGATTATTGAAATCTAAATTTAATTTTATATTTTGCAGCGAAAGTGATAAACAAAATGCGAGTATTTCTGTAAAACATTTTTAGTTTATTTATTTATCCGAAAATAAATGTCTTCTCATTTATTCTTAACATTTAGTCTAAAATCTAAAATTGTGTCCGTCTATAGAGTCTATCGATTCTCAAATATCTCACAAACTCTAAATTCTGGTGAAATATCGGAGTCTTTGGAATAAGTTCTCAGATATTTTATGTCTTTCCCTATGTGTGAAGTACTCGACAATAGAGGAGTGGATCCTAAGCCTAATGTCATCGAATCAATGATTCATTGAGTCTCTCAAACAACAAATGCTAACAAAGATTTAGAAAAAAATCATTTCTGATTTACTTTAAAATATAATTTATTTTAATCAAACAGAATCTAAAAATCTCTAAACAGAGAAAATATTCTTATCTAGAAAAATAGATTTGTTTTTATTTGAGCAGGGTGCTTTGTTTTCTTCCGGATGTAATCAATCAAAATACTATATAATAAATGATTATTCGCCAATTACTCAAATTGAGAGCACCTGCAGGTGTGAATATTAAGCTGCTCTTGTTCAGAATCTTGTAAAAGATTTGACCATGCCAATCCAAATGATTAACGACTTTTACTATTCATTAACAGACTTTGCGTTTGTCTAAAACTAATGCAATAATTGAATAATAAATCACTTAATGAAAGCCACGTCTTATACAATAATAATAATGAAATTAAAAATAAAATAATATATAAAATAATAATAACATTAATAATAAGTGAGTCATAACTTTCCGCTAATATAAACGACAAACAGAGCGTAAAATATTAGCGTTTACTACAACTCAGTTCTCAAACCATAGAATACATACTTATATTTGATTACAATCATAATATTCTGACCAACGAATGAGAGACTAATGGACACCAACTCCCGCTTCGGCCACAATATTAAGTTTTAGTGTGAGTCTAATGGAGTGTCCAAAATAGGTCTTCTCCAACAAACTTATCCTTTAAATAATTAAGAAATCAATAGTAATTTGTAAATATTTGCAGCGATTTATAACTTAATTATTCCTTATATCGTAATATCGATTAATACTCTGACATAATTTATAATTTGACAGACGTTTCTATTCATTAGTTTGTTTGCAAGATTATACAGTTTGTTATGCGAACACTATTTCTATCCACTTGTATTTGATAAGAGTTTTTTTCATTTCCCAAATTATTTGCTTTAAAACTAAATTAAATCTTTTGAATATCGAGAAAATAGATCACAAGTGATGTTCTCAACAAACAGTTAATTCATTGAAGAATATTCTGTGAATTAAAGTTTGTGTTATTCATCAGAGGATAGCCTTAAAACTTTTGCAAAAAAACTTTAATTCAATTTAGAAATTGTAGACAAACGTCGATAAATTGGTTTGGATTTTAACGATTCGTCTCTTTGTTACAAAAGCATTATTTCTGAGACATTAGTGTTTGAATAAATGTATTTAATTCATATTTGACTAAAAACTTGACAAAAGTCTGAGTCCCGTCAAAACGTTATCTAAATATAGAAATATTGAAAATATAAAAAATAATCAAGATAATTGCTTGATTAACTCTGACATCATTAACAGATTTAACACCTATTGAAACCATTATTGGTGTCGATTACTTCACCCAAAGATATTGTGACTCATTTGCGACATATTTCAAGCGAAAGTCATTAATTTTCTCAAAAAGTCTAAGACTTTTTACAATGGCGATTGTGCATGCTACATTTAGTAAGCTCTTCACATTCTTGTTCATTATATAAATTGCTTTTTCTTTAATAACTTTTATGAAATTCTAGTCCTCTGAGAAAATAGAATTTATTATATTTTTTTAATATAAAAGAAAACTTTTGTAACAAATAATTTAAATTAAATTAAAACTAATTTTTCAAAATTTATAAACAAATCCCAAGAGTTTTACTCATTATTTATTAATTTTGTGTCTCTTGTTCTCAATCATCAGATGATATTCAATGGTATGCCTGAATGCCTGGATAACTGTTTTAAATACAATATTCAATTATTGAATATTCACATGAGTTGTGACCATAATTATGTTTTATCCGAATATTATATACAAAAAGAAAGAATTCATGTTTGATATCACTTTTTGGAAAACATAAAGGAATCAATTTATAAATTATAATAGATACTTTATCACAATAGTAGTATGAAATTACGCATATTATAAACTTGCAATATTTTACTTATTTGTTATATTCTGGATCTTTGCCGCTGATTAACTGCCCTCACAATAAACCGGATGCAAAGTTGGATCAGAGAGCTAGGTTATTTCTTATAGATTTAGATTTGAAAACATTTTTCAACATCAGTTATATTTTTCAAAATGATTTTTAATATTTTTATTTTAAGAATATCAATTACCAGGTTAATTTTAGATAGCTTTTAAAACGGGAGCACTCTATTCAATGCTCTTTAAATAAGACACTATTTTGAATAATCAATTGGATTCAAAAGATGGGATTTCAATCCAAAAAATGCTGATTATATCCAAAATAATTAATTAATTCAATTTCAAAAAGCCTTGAATTTCAGAATCGGACTAATTATCAAATTTCCACTTTGTTTGCTCTCAGTTTTAAGTCCTCTTCGAAGTCCTGTTTTCTTCATTTAATTTCATTTTTGTTTACACATTAGACATATGAGTAAAAATAATAATGACATTGTATCATGCTTATTTCATCTTGTTCAATCAAAACACTTGTGACATCAAAATTTGTAATTATGGAGATTTTCATAATTGCCTCCGATATGAAAACAAAAAACTGCTTGAATTTCATATAATTATTTTTGGTATAAACTATAAACAGATTACGTAAGTGTGAGTGAGTGAGTGAGTTAGAGAGAGAGAGAGAGAGAGAGAGAGAGAGAGAGAGAGAGAGAGAGAGAGAGTCTATTCTTTCGCAAAATAAAGGTTTTATATAACAATCAGATGTGTTGTCAACTCCTCATCCTTTTAACTAAAGTATTTGATTTGTCTTTTGTCTGAATGTATTCTCTTTGCAGTCATTGAACGAAAATGGTTTTCATTAACTGAAAGACTGGAGAAGAAGAGCGCAAACACCGAATCAACGAAAAGTGTTATCGAAGTGATGTTCGGTTTTGTCTTTCAACAAATAGATGAAAATTTCTGCCATGGATTCCAATTATTTCAACACTAATGTTATGAATTATACGTTTGACACACCTGTTGATGATGGAGAGGACCTGGATTACAATCATTACCAGATTATCGGCCAAAGCCTCTCAGACTTCAGAGAAGTCTATACACCAGTTCACGGGTGGATCAGTATATTCGTCTGCCTTTTTGGAATCATTGCCAATATACTTAACATCATCGTATTAACTAGGTAAGTCTAATTTTTAAAATTCATCATTTAACATGGCAAATTAAGTGAGAAATAATTAGTTTATATTTAATTGAGTCCTTCTCTGAAACTTTTATTAATTTGAAACTTACTCTAAAATTGAATTTATTTGTGATTTGGCAGAAAAGAGATGATTTCTCCGACGAACGCCATCCTCACCGGTTTGGCGGGTATGACACCAACTTATTTATCAATATTTACTAATTTTTAGACAATCCCTTTGTTTGAAACTCGGGGGTGAATACAGGGCTCTGCCAAGAGATCGGGTGTTTGTTTTAAACCGTTTACACAAACAGTACTAAAGTTAACTAAACTCTTGGAGGAGATAATAATCAGATTATTTGTTGTCCTCTCTGTCTATCATATGTCGGCAGATGTTCTCAGAAAATGTTTTGAATAACTTTAAAAAACAACTAAAACTCATTTCACCGAATAGTTTGAAAGAACACAAATTTAAAGATATATTTTCGCAATAAATAGATTCCAAGAGTTGTTGCGGATAACAGTCGACAGTCCTTTCAATTCAAAGCTTTGCTATAAATAACAAATTGCCATAAAATCCAAGATTCAACCTTTTCTTGGAAGGTTTTAATTTAAAATTCCCACAATGAATGAAGCAATTGATCAAGCATATAAAACATAATAAATTGATGGGTTTTACGAGATTTGTCCAGGGAATTAACTTGGTGACTAATTGGATGAAAAAAATTTGAATATTTCATTGAGTTCTCTGAAATTGATGTCTCAATACTAACTTAATTGAGGCAACAGAACTCTGTCTATGAAATCTAACCAGGATAAATAGCTCTATCCTTTTTATTCCTGAGTTATTCAGTTCTCCTCTTTTTTAATTCCATTACGAATTCATTTTTGTATTGAAGCGGAATATCTAATAGATTAGAATTCTGGGTAAACACTCCATCAAACCAATAGTGATGGGCCATCACTGATGGGCATGCTAATTTATCAACTTAATAATTAAATGAGAACCTCAATGAATATTAACAAGCAAATAGATCAATGGAGAAATTAATTCCAAAGATGACTTAAAGTTTACAAATTAATCAAAAAGTTTGAGACGTATTCTGATCTGAATTGAATTTTGTTAATCTAACGGCACATCCAGTGGCGGACATGTTAGTGATGACCACATACTTCCCGTATTCGATACACAATTTCATTCGATACGGACTGACAGACGATGAGAAGTATTCCGAGGGTTGGGCTGTGTTTACATTAATTCACGCGCACTCATCGATTGTATCGCACACCATATCTATTTGGCTGACTGTTATTCTGGCCGTTTGGAGATACATAGCTGTCAGGTACTGTCCAACAGCTCTTTATATACAATTAAAACTCCTTCACTTCAATCACAAACTTCAGAGTTTCTGATCGGAGGCTTTGATATCCAAGTGTTAGAAAAATGTCAAATAAAGTTTGAAAATTCAATTTTTTTGTCGACTTTCGTCCAAACTTTGCTTTTTATCACAAATTTTACGCTCAAAGGCTAGACTGGCATTCGATTAAAGTGAAGTATCAAAGTAAACAAGCTCATATTTTTATCTATTAAATGGCAATTCAAAAGCAGCTCATATTAGACATATTTCAGAATCACTTCTATTATTTATTTTTGTTTTTTCCTTTGAGTTATTCCTAAAACATATGAAAGAAAAATGTCTTCGATTAGATGACACCCAAGCTCTTTAATGGGAATTTGAACTAGATAGTTTTATATAATTAATAGAATTGTGGAAAATAAATTCCAACTCACTAACTGATTGGCACTTATTTTTAAACTTAATCTTATTTAATGGATTAAAATTTAGCAAGATTACTAAATTCCCCTCAAATGTTTGTCAAATACATTCGCAAAAGTCTAATAATAACTTTTATAGACTTCAATATTATCCAAAAAACACCAATAATTGTGAAATGGGAAATATTTTTGTTAACTTGTTTCTAGAACCAACGATCAATGTTTGGAGAGGTTTTTCTCTGATCAAGCTAATTTATTGACCAATTGTCTATTTGTTTTGCAGTTTTCCGACAGACAGTAAGCAGTGGTGTAATATGTCTCGAGCCAAGTGTGTCATTGTCTTCATTTACATCGTGTGTCCGATATTCTGTCTGCCAAACTACCTGACGTTCACCATAAACAGTCACCATGATAACATCACCGACACCATCATATATCGGGTACGAACTCATATTTCAATCGTTTGTTTGTTTATTCTTCAAATTGTGAGTCAAAACACACTTTTTATTAATAATTGGATAAAAGAGTGAAATGAAGAGCAAATCCAATAAGTGATGGCCAGTAGTCAGAGATCTACTTATGTTCGGATCGGACGTGATTTTCATCCAACAAATCGGGTTCGCCTCAAGAGTTCATACAATTTGATTCAATTGAGAATAATGAGCAAACTTTTTGAGAGATCCAAAATTTCTTTTTCCATTCACTACAATACCATTGTTTAGAAATGAGGCGAAAAACAATACAAATAAGACTTTATTTTACTTAAACTCTTAATTGAGACGAACTCGAGATGGAAATCGAGGCAAACATTGCAAACATAATATGCCTTCCCTTTGAATTCCTTCCGAATGGAAGCCATTTTGAATAATTGATAAGCACTTGTGTATATTTATTTATCAAGCTCAAATTATTGAAAAGAACTCTTCAAAGTGAAGTTCGGAACTTTGACTCTTTGATTACTTGAGAAAAAGCTTTCGGAAAAAAGACAAAAAGAATGAGTTTTTGGTGTTTTAGTAGAAAACAAAACTAATTCATTGACTGTAAGCTACTATTGGTATAAATAATTTAGTCGTTAATCAATTATTCTGAGCTAAACATTTGTGTTCACTTCAGCCATACGTTACAATCAGGAGTGGGTTCACAAATTTTCATGAATCGGTCCTTTTGTTCTTGTTCGTTCGCTGTTCTCAAACCATTATCTTGGCCAACTTGCCATAAAGATAAAATAAAACAGAACCAAACTCATCTGGATTAACATTTGCTTCAACTTTTGCGATCAGTTTTGTTTATTATACCATTTGTTTGATTAAAAGAAATCATCCATTTTTGATGTTCTCTTAATTAAGAACAAAATGTCTTCACTCAAAGACATTGGATTTGTTTTTTATGTAATTCATGGAACAGAATAACAACTCTTTGGAAAATATTTTCAAAAACAATTCGGTTTTAACTCCAATCTAAACCTTAGATTTATAATTAATTAAACATAATTAAGTAAATAATAATTAAAATTTAAAAATACTTTATTTGAAATGAATTTTGTGAAAAACAAAAAAAATTTATAATCTCTTTATTTTCGACACAAAAAAACTAAAAATCCTGTTATTCTCGAAATTTTTACTATACTTTTGAATCACGTATTTTAAATATAACTCAAAAACGGATGAAATTAGAAAGGATTTTGAATAAATTAGGTGTTTCTCACTCTCGTAAATATTATTTTCTAAAGCTTTCATATATTAATCATTTATTCTGTTCTTCATTCGCGAGAATTGAATATTAATAAGAATCAAAAGAGTTTTTATAACATGAAATTTAGAATCAGATTTAAATTTAACTTTTCTTATATTTTTATTCTCGGCTCGAATCAAGTGTATGACATTCGAGTGGAGTAGGAGGATAGCAGGGAGAGAGAGAGAGAGAGAGAGAGAGAGAGAGAGAGAGAGAATTCCAAAGATTCTGTTGTCTTCTTTGACTTATTATTAGATGACTTCAAATCCCTTTTCAATTTTGAAGTCGGAATAGACATAAAGTGAGGGAAAACACATTTGAGAGCACATAATAGAAATATTTCAAATGTTTTCTCTGACATGAGATCAAGTATTTGTCGGCTTCTGTCGAATGCATACAAATGACCCGAAATCCAAATGACTGCCGAATGATATCATTATTCGTAATGCAAACTAAAACTCAAATTATTCGGTAATAACAATGAATGTCGTCTTTAATCTCATTATCATTTGATTCAAAGATAGCTTTCATTTTACTCTTAATTAAAAGACAGCTCTGATTCCAACATAAATTGTTCGTTTAATCAGCAAGGTATTTATTCTCTGCTTGTTTCCAGCAAATTGTTTCAGAATTAATCAATAAGGGAGTAATTACAAAACAAAGACATTTAGAAATAACAGCTTTAATTGGAATGGAAGGTGTGATGAGCTTGGTCATCTTTGATTAAAGTTAGTGCACTGGCTTATGGTCGGTACTGTCAGTCCATCTTTTCTGTTATCTGATTGTAATTTCAATGTCAAAATCCGATTGACTTTTATCTCAATCTTTCCTTTTTGTGAGAAACGTGTCATCATTAAAGTCAGGGCTATATTAAGCCATTGATTGCTTACAAAAACAGTTGAACCGAAAATAATCAATCGATTAGGAGGTAGTCGTCGGGGCTTACAGTCCAACAGATTGTAACAATTGTTTCCATCCCTTCACTAATACACAAATAATTGTCTTCATTTTTCTGATGGCAACTCATTTCATCTGAAATACCAATTATAGTGAAATATTTTGCCATATCTTCTGAAAAACTCTGGTTTTTAGAACCAATTCTCAAATTTATGATAACCCGATGTGACCTAAAAATTGAAAGTTATAGAAATGACATTAAAAGTACCATGGTGATGTTGAAATGGACGGATTCAAGTTATTTATAGTTAAGCACTTTTAACAACAGGAATAGATACAAATAATCCGAATTAATTTCACTTCAATTGTTTTTGATAACATTTTTATGCCTTCTGTTGACCGTCCATTCGGTCTGTGACTTAACATCTGTCTGTCCGTGTAATCCATGTGTTTTCGAAAATTTCCGTCTCAATAAAAGCACCAAGGGAATCATAAACCTCGAAATAGTGCAATAAATTCATCAATCAATCAAAACCTGTTATCAGAACAAAACCAGAATTTGGTTTTTAGTTGAAATGCGATCATTTTTTCGGTCATTTCGAGCATAAAGTCCAACAGATTTGACGAAAATAATGGTTTTGTGCGACAAATAAATATTTTGTTTTGTTTTCGAAAAATAAATATATTTTTATTTCGAGTATTGTTTGGCAAAAGATATTCAAACTAAACGAAAACGAATGATCCATAATATATGAAACGAGATTTACTCTTGACACTTTCTATTTATTTGAGATTTCAAACAGTCAGACATCTCTTTCCTTTCCAAACGATAGCAATAATAGCATTCATTGGAAATAAATGGTGAAAAACGGATGAATTTAATGCATTTATTATCATTTATTCTCACTTTTCTTTACACAATATTTCCTATTCTTCCAAAACAAAAGTTTCATTCAATTCATTAATTATTTTGTTTGAATTTTCAACGAAAATATTATTCAGTTCAAAGAATTAGATAATAATTGCTTTCATATCCTGCTATAGCCAAGAATATTCTTCTTTCAATAGTTGCCGATAAAGAATTTGCAAGTTAATGGCAATTCTGAAATTCTCTCTTTATGTCTGGTATCCAATAATTAATAATTGTCAAAATTATTTACCCTACTCATTCATTTTTGATATTTCTGGACAAATATTTGAACAGAACAGCCATTAATTGTTATCAATGATAACTCATCATCTTCTATATGATGTGATGGTTGAGATCAGTAGGGAATACCTCGAACCAAAAATAAGGGGATATTTGGCGTATACCCCTTGACCATCATTGGTTCTATATAATCATCACGACCTTACAAATTGCCATATCTTGTGAATAATATTAGTATCCAGTTCATAGGAATGCCATCGTTAATACATTGAGAACAAGCTATTCATGAACGACAACAATAGCTGTTCTGACATTACATAGGAATTCATTCGCATTCATATCTTATTCCTCATTAGAAATAACGATAACTTAAATGATTCGGATCATTGCCAACAGAGTATTCGTTTTCCGTCGTTAAAAAAGCCATAAATAGTGGAAATATTTCAATTACCCGAATATATTTCGTAAATTAATTTTTATATTTTGCTTCGAATAAAGCGAAAATTGACAAAATTGACTAGATTAAATTATCCGTTACTTTTTTCTCTTTTTTTCTCGTCTTTTATTTCAAACAATTGAATGTAATTTACTTTTAAATTACATTTATATTCATAATTCAGAAATAATCGAGCAACTAATATGCTAGACATCTTTCTGTAGTAATGGACAGCTATTTGCAAGTTGATGAGGTGCCCACATATGTTGTGCAAGATAATTTAGTTAGTTTTCATTTCTGGTTATTTGAAAAAGGCTTCCAATTGGATAATATGTTTGCACACAATTTGCCCACACCTTAACAGTTCTCAATTATTGAATTGAACAAGTTGCTTTATATAATCTTGTTCAAATCTAATAAACTTAATCTGAAAATAAATGAATAAAAACCCAAAACTGTTGGGTAATCACAACTAATGAATGTTTTGCCGAATATTTTGGAGGAGTTTTCCGGTCTTATTCATAACATTAAGCTCCTATTCATGGTTAATGTGCAAGTACAATTGTCAAATTGGAGCATAAAATAAATGAGATATGTTGACAGACAAGTTAAGTCCACAAAATATGATTGTCATCGGTTTGTTTGATACTATTTTGTTTAATTGGTATATTTGTTACCAACTTGATTAGTACTGTTTTATCCTTGGCACTTAACATCTAAATTCCTGAGAGAGTGAAAACTTCATCGCTTATTCTGTTTTGGAAATTAAGTCTTTTAGTTTGAGTCTTGAGTTAAGAATTTAATTAAAATTCTCCTAAAAATTATACTCTTTTGAAATTCTGATACATTTTTTGTTTGGCGAATGAGAGTCACGCAACTCAAGGCACAGGAATACGAGCTCTACTCAAGCTAGGTTACTTTAATTTTTATGCATCAATTCATTTTGGCCATCGATTTAAAATTCCATTAATGCCATGAAATTCGTGAACAGAATCTCTTGATTTGCGTCAAAACTATTTTTTATACGAAAATTGTATTTTCAAAACACGACTCAATTTTATACTAATTTATGAGACTTTTAAAAATGCTGTGAATTTCAATCAACAACTCATTCAAAATTCATTTCAATTTCACTTCAAATTATATGAGTTGACCATGGTCACACTGATCACATTGATCACAGCCTATTCCCAATATCAGTGATCAGAATTCAATAGGGATTAAATAATTCTGAGTTAATGAATACTAATTACCAGTGCTCGGATTTTGTGGGATTTTGTGAAGAAAATCGTACAATCAAAATATGTTGAAAATATTTTGGTAATTTTTTATTACAAATTTATTACGAAAAAAATTACGTGAATATAAGAAATGTTTATTTAAAATGAAATTTAATTACAAAAATTAATCGGACTATAAAAATTGGTTATAAATAATTAATGAATACTGACATGAATTCTGTTTTCCTATTGGTTTGTGATTTAGAGACCAGTTTGAAGTTAATCCTTAACTCATATCAAATTTAATCTCATTTAATCTTCAATGTCTATAATCTTTCTATTTGTTATATTTTTCTCAAATTTCAAAATTAATTTTCTAATTACCAAAAAAATATATAAATGTTTCTTGTGTATTTTTTTGCATAAATAAGTCCACAAAATCCGAGCACTGCTAATTACAATGAATTTTAGATTCTTATCACATTTACCAAGGTTGTCTATATCATACTTAAGATGAAGGCATTGACGTTTTCTTACAAAAATGGAATTAGAAAAGTTAATCAAGTTAATCTAGTTAATCTAGATGCTAAATTTTGTTATCAACTCAACAAATGGATAAAAATAATAATCCAATTATTTGAGTTCATTTAGAGTCGATATTACTCTCACATAATTCAATAGGGGATAGACCTTAATAAGTATAACATTTAGAAAATGATTGTAATTTTCAATCAAATCTATAATAATATAAAATATTTGGAATATTCCCTAATTTTAAATGAATTTATTAAAATTGTCCAGGTTGGATATTCCGATATTGCTCTCAATGATAATCAGATTCTACTTAAGATCAATTTCTGGATGTATTCCGTTTTGGCGAAATTGATTCCATGTCTGGCACTGACTTATCTATCACTGGCACTGATTCGGGTCCTCTATCGGGCCAACCAAAGGAAGCAAAGACTGAAACAGAACGGAATAGATTTCAATAACATAGCGGGAGCTCAGCATCTGGTTGTCACAAATAGCCAACACTGCGACCGAACCACCCGAATGCTCTTGGCAATACTTCTGCTTTTTCTAATTACTGAATTCCCGTCGGGACTGATCGGCCTTTTGAGTGGTATAGTGGGCGAAGAGTTCCATAAGATCTATCACAGTCTGGGAGAGGTTATGGATCTGTTGGCTTTGATCAACAGTGCTGTCAATTTCATCCTCTACTGCACAATGAGCCGACAGTTTCGTAAAACATTTACCAAACTCTTCTGTACGACTGTTACGATCGACACACAGACTGTCCAACGAAGACGTCGTCAATCAGGTGCCGATCCGTTCACGTGTAACACCACTTGTGTATGACTTGACTCACAGCAAAGAAACCAAAATCCAATCAATCAAACGATTCATTACTCGGTTTCGACGAACAAACAGCAAAACATTTAAATAGCGGTCAAAATATTTTCCATTTATTGAACTATTGATTACATCCTTTGGTGAAACAAATTTCTCCGAAGGTCTCAATTTGCGGCCCAAATGACTGAACGGATCGGAAATAATGTGAAAAATTAGATTAAGATTGAGACAGGTTTACGACAATCTATCAAATGTCAAATAAATCCCAATATATATAAATATATTCGTTGTTTTGGTAGTTGTGTAGTATTTGTACTTAAATTTCTTTATTGATATTTATTTGACATCAGATTTACTTTTTTTCAAATCGACATAAAATCCTTTTTTGAACTGAAATTTCTATTAAATAATTGATGAAAACCTTAATCGCTAAACTCTGTAATCGCATTGAGAGGCCTAAAAACGAGGCTTTCCTTTGGAACAAGGGTTTAGTCAAAAAATCGATTCACAGTTGGATAATATCTCATATAAAAGAAAAATTATTTAATATTTTCAGAAAATAAAATATTATTCAATGATTTATAAGACATTAGAAATGCATTGTTTTGTGTCATAAAAAAAATACTCAGAAACTGAAGACATGTATTCATATCTATATTTTTGTTATGTTTCTCTCCGATCATAAAATGTTTTCCTTATTTATTAAACATCAGAAGTAATTGAAATCTAAGAACCGAAGACATCTGAAGTCACAGTCGTTCGAAGAAAAACTGTTTGGTTTTGTGATCTGTGATGACAGGCCTTCAGATGAGGAGCGCCACAACTTATCTCTCCCTTCAGTGATCTCTGATCTGAATACTGATCCCATCATTGGAGTCAATGTCGGAAATTAAGTGTTCGCTCAGCTCTACAGTTGTGCTGATCTCTCATTTTTGTGACACTTTTCGCCAAATTCTGTGTTTCCATGGATTCGGTGCATAAATAGAGAGACCATTAATGGTATGTTTGAAGAAAATTATGTTTCATAGCGTCTCACAAATAATTGTCATCCAATTGAGTGCCAAAACAAGTGATTCTTTTCAATCCATACCATTATTATAGAGAGATGACCAAGCACAACACAGTCTATTGACTCCAGTTAGCTAGGCTTCAGTTATGCTAATTAGGTTCGAGTAGAAAACAAATATATATCGAGCACTTAAAACTTTGCCATTACCAGAATTTTAATTAGTTACTTCAAATTTTATCGAAGTAATGATCTAGCAGCTTTTACACACTGAACCCAACAATTTTATAGCATTTCGATTGAATATATCCTAAAAATATATATTCTTGGACTCACATTTGAATTGAATATATTGATCAGACGATTAATTTGATGGTTTCTTCACAGGTGGTAATCTAGCAAGACACATTAGACACATCATACACTTCAACTCACATTTGAAAGTTGTTTTCACATTTAGTTTCACATAAATTATATATTTTATACTCATTTTATAGGTAATCAAAGTTTCAATTATTTCATGAGTTTTCGCTTTCAGTCAAAAAAGTAATAAAATTTATTTCAAATTTTCATTAAATTCATTAAAAATTAATTCATATTTTGAGAAAAAACCAGAAAAATAGTGAAACTATTTGAGGAAAAGTCGTTAAAAAACGAGTCGTAGAAAAAAAATGAAATTCAATTTGATTTCATGAAAAAAGATTCACAAATTCGATAAATAGCGACAAATATCCAAAGATTTATATCCTAGTTAATCTAATATATAAATGGAATCAATCAATTCTACTTAACCTGGTTCCAGTTGGAGTCTACGTTTCCTGATAAGAAAAGTTAGCTGCCTTCAAATTGGCTTCAAATCGCCATTTGATGCCATTTATTAATATTAAACATCTTTTTTCAAGTCTTTAATTTACATTCGCTTCGAGACTAGTATTAAGCCATAAAAGTTGTGTAACTTTTTTTTCAAATATGAATTTCACTGCATTTTGATGTGAACTTAGATTACATTTATATCACATTTATTACCATAAATATAACTCATCTCTTCTGGAAGTATAAAGACCAAGATTAACACAAAATGATTCATTGGGAGCCAAGAGAGGGTGGCATTTGTTTGGGTAGATCTGGAATACAGTTAAACAAAATCTGAGATCAAGTTTTGATCGACTATTTTAAAAGTTCACGAAAACAATATTTTTGGAAAAACCAGTTTATTATATATAACTGTAATTTTCATATTTTCTATTACGGTATGTGCTTGGTCATCTCTCGTTACTGTTCTTTGTTAATTATTCAGTTCATTTTACGTACCAAATGCTCAGAACTTATAAAAACGAGAACTCATTGGTCTATCCTTTAATTATTCAAATTAAGCTGATTTTTATCACAATTTATGGTTAATTAATTATTTCTAATTAATACGTTTGACAGTAATCGAAGTCATTTCAATACCCATTAATAGATTAGTTTATATTCAAAGCTTTTTATTAAATAATAATTAGTTTATTTTTACGACATTTTCCAAATTCATTATCGAGTAAATCATTGCAAATATTTTAATCAAATTAATATCTTTTCCCTTATGTGAAGTAACCAAGCTCAAATACATATGTCCTGAGCTGTGATTCCTGAGACAGCATCTGTTGTGGCGTAAAAAGACGACAATTCATTGAATATGAGATGAAAGGGAAGTCCAAGAATTCAATGATAAGAGAAGAGTCGTTCCTTTCTATTGGTTTAAGAGATTCATATCATTTGTGTCCACTTTTTGTGTCCACACTTTCCTATCCATTGGTATTATATTCCTCGAGAAGAAAAAAATTATTTATTATACGAAACAATTTGAGTGTAAATATAGAAATCGATTCAAGGAATTGATATTTTATGTCGAAACCAATTACTTCTGAAAACGACCCAACTTTTACGGCAAAGGATTTTCGTTACTTCAGACGAATCAATATTCAGAATGAGCAAGGTCTTTCAATGTAATCTCTACAATCTTTATTATCTAAATGTATATCCTCATGTGTGCCAAAATTACCAAGCATCCATTCCAGAATTTCATAATAGAAAGTTAATGCATATTTAATTTCAGTTTATATACTTGGCTCTAATAGCACACTAGTTGATTGTTTTACCAATCACCTTGCTCATATTCACTATTAATCGATCGAAAAGCCTTTTCTAAATATCGAGGGAAAAATATGTTCTGAAAACTGAAGTTTTATTTAAGAAATAAACTTTCAATTTATATAAAATTCAATTTAATCTGAAATCAAATCTTCGTTTTTATTCATTTGAAAAACTGCCCAAAAAATCAATGAAATCAAAGCCAATGAATATATTGAAAATTCAAACAAATATTTTGATTTCATTACTTTGAGAAAGAAAAATGACTAAATGGTGCTAGATCATGTAGCTCAAATTCTGATAATAGTATGTTAAGGAGGGATGCATGAGGTGGGACCCTCTAGGGGTGGGGTAAATGAGTTCTCAGGGGAAGCCTAATAATAAGCCTTCGAAGCCTATGGGAGATCAGTAGTGTAGAAATTGGGTTTAGGGGGAATCAATCCATTGGCCACCCCCACCACCTCCCCATTGCATTCCTGGTGTTGTCATTTTTCAGCTAGAATAAAAAATAAAATTTTTCCGTATATTACCTTGTTGACTAAACTACAGCAAGAGCACTCATATTATTTAGCAAAGGGCGAATTATTTAACATTTACACTTTACATGGTCATTTTTATACCCATTATGAAATAAAACAAATAAAATAATAGTTTTATTGAATTATTGAAGTAATTATTGAATAAAAATAAATTCAAAATTTATTGTAAACTGAATTTCCATGAAATCCAAACGTAAGATATTGTTGAACCAAATTCTGTTCATTTACATCAAGTTTAATATTCTGTGAATGAATGACAAATTCTTTCCTCAACTGTTCAAACTGACCCTCATCATCATCCTGTTAACTGACACTCATGTTTATAATGTTCACTAAATTCAATATTTGTTAACAAAAAATATAATATTTATTGAAATTAAAATCTGTTGACGTATTTAATAAATTTATTAACACCTCGTTCTTTGAAATTGTATACTCGTTTCGATTAATATTTAACTGATCTAGCTGTATTTATATTCGAATTAACGAAACTAAATAAATTATTTAAGTAATAAAACTGGTCTGGCTCCAATTTGTTAATAGCCCGGAGTGTGAAACAAGGCAAACTAATAATAATAATACTAGAATGTATTGATCCAGCATGATTAATGGTTAAAGTATTGAATCAGAGAAGGTAAGTGTATTTTTGTTTTTTTAATTTTTTTATTCACTTAGTCTATCCAATCAACGCTGAGAGCACTTACATAGCGATAGGGCTGACCTCTGCTAAACACCGATAGAGCTATGCTTAAGAGTCTTAACTTTAAAGAGATATTTTGAGAAATCAGGTATGAGTTGAGTTGAGTTGAGTTGAGCTGAGCTCAGACTCGAGAATCAACTGTAAAATAACTTTCATATTATATGCCATTAAATACCTGTAAAATGTAAGACAAAACAATTTATGGCAATAAATATAAATAATCAATAAATGAGTTTTAAATCACTGACAAACTCAATGAGCACAGAATAATATTTCCTAAATGATCCTTGTTCGTGATCAACAACTATTTTATTTGCTAGCTTAGAAACTACCTTTCTCAAATAATGTTGAATTTGCCTTTTACTTAAAAACTAGCCTGCTTATTGCATGACTGACAAATTCGCTTTTGTTTAGTGTATTTGTTTGACGTATTCAAGTAAATATTAGTACTGTTCAAAGATTGACCATGCACAATTGGTTGCATGTGGAACACCATTACTTTATAAAAAACAACTCAAAAGTTATGCACAAAAATGCAATTATTTATAGCAATAATTGCGAAAATATAGAGCTCTGGACTTTCTTTAAGTTGTTTGTGGAGCTCATCCCTAAACAGGTGCTCAGCCCTCATGGGAATGTTTGCCGGAGAGGTTCGGACACAATTTAATTAAAAACTAGTATAGGAAAAGAGGAAGACTATCAACAGATCTATAATTGTCCGCAAATTAGTGACAAATTTGAAAAACCGGGAGAAAGTAGGATAGATAGCCATAGTTAAGCCATAATATAAGCATGGTGAGTTGGCACTCACATACCCTCAATCTAAACTACTTGTCGAATAGTTGTGGCACTTTTACTCTGATCCTATTTTAAGTAAGGTAAAATTTAAAAAAAATTGCTATAAGTTTGATAGAAAGAGCTTGCTCATCGCCGATATAGATATAGATAGATAGGTAGAAATATTGTTACTCATTACAAAAGAAAAGTTTGGCCGCAATAGAAAAAAAAGTTTTAATGTTTTTCTAAAAATAAATTTGCGTTTCGAGAGTGAAAATAGTTTAAAAATAAAACTCTAAACAACTTTCACAGTTTGGTATAATTGGGTCAACGCTTGAAGAAAACGCTTTCACTTATGAGAAAACACGAAAACAAAAAACTATTTTAACTTTAGTTCAGAGCTTTCTTTCCATTGGATTCACAGTTTTTAAGCACAGCTTTGAGAGTCATCTGTTGGCGGCGTTCGGCCAACCAATCACTGACTCCACTATCGAAATGCGGTTCACACCTCTACACTGCATAGCTTTAGAGATGTTTGTCATGTAAACAACGCACATATAATACGTTTTTACTGCTTTGAGAGCCCTTTGGGTCCATTGGTTAACATAAAGATCGG
>JAQGBD010000376.1:0-33074 GCA_034698165.1 Punctoribates punctum | reverse complement strand
CATCCCTTATAATGTAGGAATTAATGTTTGAGGCGCTTTGACTAACCCTGCTCTATTCAATTGAGACTATTCTGAGAGGAATTTATTGAAATCTCGAGTTTTTGACGATATTTTTGAAGAATTGGTACTAATTTTATGGAAATCCAAATCACTGTATATTCTATTGAATCCCAAATTCAATCAAAGATATAATATTTTGCAGTGAATATAGGAAAAGACTTCAAAACGTTTTAGTAGTAAATGATTAACAGCTTATATAATAACCGAAAGATAAGTTTCCTTCTTCTGAATCAGTTGAACACTAATTCTGTGTTTGTTCTTCAAATCAAACAATTTTGAATTGAAAGAGAAATTTCTAATCTAGTTATGCAAAGACACGAAATATTTTTTAAGGCAAGAAATATATCGTTTTTTCACTAATTTAATCAAACCTTTGATTGAGTGAATAATTTTTTCTCTTCATATATCGCCTGAATCTCTATTCTGAGGGGATTTCCATTATATTGAAAGACTTCAATGAAATCAAAGTGTAGTTTGGAGTCAAAGAAATCTCAATCTTGTGTGAAATGTGAGTCCAGTAATACAATGATTGTATGAAAGACTTACTCTTTTTTTGTTGCGATTTACGAAAGTTGGGTCAACCCTGGAGTTAGCCGGAGCTTCATTATCGCGGTATAAATGGATACACATTCTTAGGTATGCGTAGGATATTATTGCCAGTGGTATGAAGTACTGAAGACCCACCAGAGTGTGGTTATAGTGACGGAAAAACTTGGGGCTCAACCCTGTGTTGTGGCAAAAGGGGAGAGTATTATTCTGGGTCTCCTCGTCCCAAATCAGTTCCACATTAAATGCAATCAGCGTTGGTATCGATACGGATACTGAGAATAGCCAAATGGCAATTATTATGAACTTGGTCTTCAATTTTGTGGCTCTGGCCTCGAGGGGGTGTAAGACTGCCCGGTACCTATCCAGTGCTATACCCGTCAATGTGAAGACACTGACATTTACAGAAATCACTTGAACTGTTGGGCAGAATGAGCACATGAACCAAGGTAGATCCCACCTCTGTAAAAGAGCTGCCTGAAACTGGAAGGGTATGGCAAAAGCGCCGATCAAAATGTCGGCGAAGGCCAGGTTTGCGATGAAATAATTGGTGACAGACCTCATTCGGGGCGAACGTAAGACAATCCAAATTATTAATGAATTGCCGATTACTGCACACAAAGACACACAACAGTAGCAAAAAGATAGGAAAATAGCCAACTCTGTCGGCACGTCATACAAATCGAACTCCTGTTCCGTCGACTGGTTATCACTCTTATTAAACTCATTTTTTTCGTTATAAGAGACGTCCGTTGAATAGACTGTCGTCTCATTAAATGTTGTTATCGTTTGGATTGTTGTCAACAAATTGAGTGATTCCATCGCTGCCTATGTTTAGTTGACACTCTTTTATAGGGCGGTTATGCCAGTGATTGTGCAAGTGGTTGTGCCTTGCTGCTCTTTCTACTCATTCAATAATAATGGTAAAACAAGTCAACAATCCTGTGAAGGCTTTTAAATCACTCGAATATCAAAATATTTACAATCCATCAAAAAGTAAGCGTTTTGTCAATTGATGTCAGATATGATGACCAGAATTTTATGGTGTGCTGTCATCCACTGTTTCAAGTCAAGAGAGCAGATAATATTACAGATGTTTTTCAGCAGTAATGATAAGTTTGTGGCATCGATTCGCTAAGAGAGCACATCCTTACAAATGTAAAGTCAAGTCTGTACTGAAAGCCCACTACTGAGAGATAGACAGAGAATGGTATCAGAAACGGTGTACACACATCACACTCAACGGAGACTGTTTTCAAAAACATATAGAGCACAGAATAGCACAGCATAACGCATAGAGCGAATAGTTTAATCCAATAATAGGTGGTATCACTGTTCGGCTCCACTGCATTGCACTGGGATTCCGGCGTTTTGTTACACTTTTGATATACTCAGAGTTTGGGAAGAGTTTCAGTAATTGATAAAAAAATATGGATTACAAAAGTTAGTCGAATATCAGATGAAATAATAGTCTTTCAGTCAGAGATTAATGACATTGACATCATTGGAGCGGAGAAAAAGGTAATTCCAGTCCATCATTAATGATAATCATTTCGTATTTAATATCCTCAGAAGAACTTTTCATTTCTTATATAACATTGAATTCCCCCCAAAAAAGAGATAAATATTTAGAGATGAGAGGAAGAAATTGATTGACTCGATATACTTTTCTATAATTCTTCACTCACATCATATTTTGTTCATTTCCTGAGTTCAAAGTATTAAATCTCTATTAAAGTCTTGTGAATTACTTAATATTATTCTATAAAATACACACATTTTGTTTAATTCTTAATTAATGTATTGAATAAAATTTTCTTATTGTTAACTATCATTCAATTTCACTATTCTTAAAATATTGTTTATCCTGATAAGTTATAATATTTATTTAATTGAGAACTGTATGTCAATTAGCTTAATATTTCACTATTTGGGTGAACTTAAGGATTTAATCATGCGTGTTTATTAATAAATTTTAAAATATAATCCAATGTCAACAGAATATTATTATTTGATATTCCAAATGCAAGAACAATGGCTAACAATGAGAACAATATACTCATAAAATTGATAAGCATGATAATTGCCAAGATAATGTGTCAAAATTTTTGGGGTACCAAAAACTCATCGGATTTATTCGACAATTTTTTGAAAAAATCGCTTTTTTCTTCAGATAAACCGCGTGCTATAGTCCAGAAAACAGGGTAAGTTGTGACAACCCTTTCTTATAATCGGTTTTAGTTTCAAACAGAAACAATTTGAACAAAAAAAGCTTTTTATATAATTTCATTGAACTGAACGACCCTGTATCTTTTCGGTAGCATCAAACATAAAACCACATTCAATAAATGAGTTTCAAAATTATGCGATCATTTGAATCGCTTATAGATTTTATATTAAATTAATTGTTTTCTCTTTTAATTATGAGAGAGAAGAGAATTTCGTGAACTTCATTAAAAATAGTGAAAATATTCATTAAATAACATTAATTGTGAACTTCAAGCACAGAATTAATGATCTTTTTCTATCATTTGTAGTGAAAACCAATTAACTCGATTGATATGTCCATCACTAATAGGAAATAGCAAGCTAGAATTTTTAGATAATCACCTTAATTATGCTGACAATTGGGAAAATTTTACTTTCATTAAACAGCATTAAATTGGATGAATGTGGCCAACAATTGATCCGCCTCTTTTCAAAATTATTCAAATCACAACCAATTAATATTGGGATTATTCAACCATGCTCAACCTGTGATTACCAATGAGAAAGGTTGTCCACTTAACTTGAGAAGCCATCGACTGACCTATTGTCACAATTATCGTATTGTTTATTCACCGAAAGAATATCACAAAAAGACAACATTGAATGAAAGCCACAAATTTTATTCTGTTTATATCCTTATTAAGAAATTCCTAAAATATTTCAAAATTAAAAATATATTAATAAACAGAATTGAATTACAATAACTTCGAATTTTTTAATTATAGAGAAAATGCGTTAATTTTAACTTTTAGTAACGATTTTGAAAATAATAATTAGTAAATAACATCATTAGTGAGTGTGATATTCATGTTATGTTTAACCCAAGAGGACAGGTAATTGTATGCCGCCATACACGCAACCCATTCCTCTCGGCGTTGATAAGTATCTTCATTGTGATCGCCATAAGTGTGTCCGTCAGTAAACCTCTGTTGCATTTTAAGGACGGCCTCAATGTGAAGACGAGACCACTCATTAGCTTTGGTTTGTTTACCAAAGTCTGTGAACTTATCGATAGTGTTGTCAAAGTTGGCGAAACCTATTCGTCTGCTGTAACCCCAATCGTTTCCTTGTGGATAATAAATAGAATTTGATGGCTTTCCAGACGAATCTTTAAGATAAATAGGTCCTCCCGGCTGTGGATAAGGTGGGGTCGGCCACTTAAGATTTACTAATGCATTATAAACGAGGTGAACGTTGAAGAAGGTAGCTTTCGGTACTCCCCTCTGGGCTAGTGTTTGGGTTAATATCATTTCCAGGTTACTATAGATACAAATCATGTAATCCGGATGAAATCTGTTGTGATTGACAAGCGTTCCGTTTTCAAAAATGTTGGAACCGTTCAGCCATTCCTTCAACTGATATGTGGAAAGAATTAAAAGTTAGGTATAAAACAAGAGTTGATTTCGAAATGATTACTCATTTGATGCGATTATATTACTAATTAGTTTATCCATAACTCAAATTAAAACAATTTAATTAATAATTAATAACTTATTAATATGATCTTCAATCAACAAGGTCTCAAACATTAATAACCATGCTTATTTTCTCCTAATTTGTTAGTCAGTTAGCATATTAACAATTATGTCGAAATGATTGGTCTCCTGTTGAGCCCAATCTCATAATTAGCAGAAAGAGAGGGAATGAACTCGATTTGTAAACTATGAGCATATTTCTGGACAGACATATTCCTGGCCTACCCTCAAGCAAAACGGAAGATATATAAATATTAAACCAATTAAGCATGGTGGTCTTATATAAATTCCTTTTTTGACGACTATTGCAAACATTTCCCAAATTAATAAATATTTTGTTCATATAATTGAATTTAGAAATATATAACGTTATGAAAACTAATTGAATTATAAAACTAATGAGCTTGGCTAATTCTACAGTTATTTCAAATAATTATAGAGTAAGGTAAACAAAAGTATTTGTATTGAACTCAACTTGTTTTCCGTGAAATACTTCGGTGCTATTTAGGTCTGAATGTCGACCAAAAGCGGACAAAACTAATTCAATGTTCTTAAGAGACCAGACTTTGCGATTGGGATGGGAGGGCATCATTGCCACTGCCATCTGAACTGCATTCCCATTCCATGCATTTTCTTCTGCTTTGGTGTCTCCTTTAAACACTACTTTCTGGTGTTTATCCGCATAATAAGGAACGATATAACTATTGAATCGATTTGCCTCAGAAATGGTCATCCTTTCCAACATTTGTTTTTGGTTGTCGTCGAAGTGATGCCATAATAGCCAGGCTCCTAATGAAACGTGAGACGCCCAAAGAGCGCTCTCCCATTGATTACCCCAACCGCCGACACTATTAGCCCGGTGTCGGAATGCCAGTGAAGACAATAATTGTTTTGTGATATTCAAAGCCTCTTCAGTTGTCTTTCCAGTAATAGACTGGTTATAGACCTTTGTTTGGAGAGAGACCGCTAAAGCAAGTGCTTCCATAGCCGGTGCCCTTATGTGATATTCATCAATGCCATAGAGATCGAGATATTTGTTGGTCTGATTCTTGAACCATCGGTTCCACCAACTGTTAAGACCATATTTATTGACATTTAACAAAACCTTTGCCCCAATCAGTGAATTGTGATCTGTTGGCAGAGAACTGCTTCGAAATAGACTCTCATTTATCGGTTTTGTGTATAAAGTGATTGATTCAACGTAACAATAACTGGCGGTCAACAAAACAAATGCCAAAGCCGTCACTTTTGCAAACATTTCGATACAAAAACACCTGAAAAAGAATAATTTCCTTCGAAAGCACTGGAAATCGATTTTATTGAGAGAAAAAAATAGTTAAACAAAAGGACTTAAAATTGAATTAAACCTTAAATAAGAGATTATGTTATCTCTTAAAGGATTTATAGACTTATTTTTTAAAACATCTGTTATCTGAATATTTTACTCATAAAACCAGGATTTATGACAATAAAAAACAATTATAAATTATTATTGATAATTCATCTAGTAAATATATGTAATAATTAAATTGATAAAACTTTTAATCTTTATGTGAAACTCCTATTGATTTCAAACAGGATTTATATGGATTTTCATAAGACATGACCAAAATGTCAGAAATATTTAACAAAAATTTATTTGGATTTCATTTTAAAATGAACTAGTTAAATGGCCAAAAGTGTATGTTTGAACTCATTTTTATAATTTGGGTTATTTGACCATAGCAATTTGTTGAAGTGTTTAATCTTTCTCAGGTGGAGGATTGACCCTGGATCTAATATACTTAAAAGACTTTTCCATTAGAGTTAACAATAAATCAATTATTGTAATAACCGATAGACTCAACCAAATGCCTAAATGTCCGCCAACGGCGCCAATAAAATCTTCCCATTCATAGGCGGGAGTGTGCTCGATAATTATAGTGGGCGATTGGTGTAACATAATACTGATTGTGGCATTACAACCAGGATTATCTTCATTGTTGGAACAATAAGTCTTGTTTTCGAGATTAACTGTATTTCCATACATTTCATATATAATTTGAGAGCATTCCGGCGGACATTGATATTCGCACACTTTTAAAGCCTCGATATAAACCGAGTAGTTTTGGAGTGGAATCGGACAGAATTTGTCGCTTTCTTTCAATACCTTATCGGTTATGACTCCATTCCAGTTAATACAGTCATTGATGGGATACGACTTATCTCTAATGCATTGCTCTAAACACAACTGTCTCGTCCGGTAGATCCCACCCCTCAAATATTGATGACATTTGGTCTTCCAAGGTGCCTCCAATAGAGTTGCTAATTTTTTTCTAAAATATACCTGATAGAAATACTGATTGTTGACTGTGAAGTAGTCAAAGTCCAGGTATGTCGGAATAAGAGTCTTTGGGTGGACAGCCATCACAACCGGTTCCTCCTTATTTCCATAATTCCAGAGATAATCTTTGGTCTGTACCGTCAGCTCTATCTTTGGATTGTATTCATAGATCATTTTAATCCTGTTTTGTTTGAAATAATTCAAACGACTGAAGAGAGTGAAACACTTTCTGCCCTCATATATACTTTGGACCACATCTGAGATTTCAGTACATTCCTGTCCAACGGGCTTCATGTCAATATGATCTTGGTCGTCTTCTATAGTGTAGTTTATAAAAACACATTTGGAAACCAACTCATTAAAGGTGAGGCTCAGGTTATTCAAAATATTCTGTGCCGTTTTGTTTTCGAGAACAAGGCCTTCATTAAGTGTGAAACTGTCCTTCTTACCTTTCATCAAGGCAGAATTCAATGTAATTTCTTTGTCAGAGGCATTGTAGTTATCGATGTATTCTTTGATAATTCCATTCATTTTAATCGGGTTTATGATAAAAGGACCACATATTGTGATTCCGGGCAGATCCGATTCATCCGGTGATTTGTAACTTATTGTTGTCGTTGTTTCGTAAGACAGAAATCTTTTGCCCATAGTATAGACATTGTAGGCGAAGACCCCGAAGCAAACGCTGACCAAGATCACTTTTAAGAAGTTGACGAAATTTGACTCATTGACCAAAGTCTTGATAGGAATGAGGCGCAGATTCTTCTTCTTTCGTGATATCAACGAATCAATACTTATATTCTCATCACTCAGTTTCTGATCATTATTATAGATATTCTTGGAATTCGTGTCGTCGTCTGACAGCTTATTATTGTTATTACTGTTATTCAGTTGACTTTCATTCAAATTATTCTTGAAATCATTAGTTTTGGATTTAATATCGTTAAGAATTCTGTTTATATTCAGAGACAACTCGTTTGACATTTTAGATGAAAATCTTTTGAAACTGATTTTTCAAATTCTTATTTTAACTGCTCTCCAGAGTGACAGTTACATTAATGGTGAATTCGAGTTGATCTTGATAAATTGAAACCCTTTTAATGTCACTTCAATATAAATAACTTCTATTTGTTTGATAATTGAGTGATATTTACATAATTGTATTGAAAGACAATTATTTATAGTTTTATTGAAGTGTTTTGAATACAAATAATTGGTTATTCAAAAATCAACAAATTAGTAGTAATTGATTTTCAGGGTCAGTCTAATGTGAGGTAAATAATAAGCGAGGTAGTAATGGACTAATTTGAAGGGAATAGCCATAAATCTTTCTCAGATGTAATCAAACTCCTCGCCGTCAGTGAGAGGTTCGGGGAATGGTTTTAACCAAAACGTTGGCAAAAATCCAAGAGGAGTGAAATTTTACATCAGTAAAAAAAATGGCTGTTATTCGGCTTAATTCGGTTTAAATTTTCCTGCATTCAGTTTTTGGGCCAAATTAGCGAACTTTATCCAAAAATACCGATAAGATTTGCGGCGAAGCGCAGCGGCTGTTGAGGAGTGTATTAAACACATCTTTTTCTAAATTATTTTGATAGCAGGGGTTTAGGGCTATACCCCATAGATGACCTCGGATCTTTCTACAAATTAAATATTCTTAAAATGTATGAAACTTTGATCGGAACACAATTTTGTTTAACATTTGAAAAGTTTGAAAGTCCAAGATTAGGCTGGACTAAGCTAGACTTAGCTAGACTTAGCTTATTTTATTTGAAGAAAACTCTTTTCATTCTATTTACGAGATGAACGAAAACATTGAATATCTTGAGAGCTGATAAACCGAGCCATATGTGTGCGTGACCACCAAGATTACCGATCAACTCGGGCTCCCCCATCGACTCGTCGTGGTATACAATTGTGTAGGGGGTTGAGTCCGAACGGATTACAATCATATTATTTGGATCAATATAATAGTCTGCGTAACCGATCTGTTCATTAATCAAGACTCAATTATTAAACTCATCAAATAGTGTTTAAAATAATAAATAACCTCGATATATTCCTCAATGCAACTCATTTGGCAGTCATGGATACACTCTCGCCTTGCATTTGCATATTTTGTATAATTACTGTTTTTCTTGGTACAGATTTTAGAGTCTCTCTTACTCTTCTCCCAAATGTGATCCTTAGTTATAATCGAGAAATAACTGAAACAATTATTTTCGAAAGTCTTTCCAATAATACATTTGTTGAGACAATCGCCACGAGATCTCTGCCCTTAAATTACATGATTGAGATTAACACAATAACTTTGAATAATTATAAAATAATAGCACCTGGTCCATTGTCATGGCCATATTCTGTGCAATTAGTCTTATATGGCGAAGGCTTTAAATATGTTATTTGTTTTGTGAATCGGATGTCATAATAAACGGGATTAGTGTTGTATATTACGTAATACTTATAATCGAGACGGGTTCTGATAAACAGAAAATGGTCAGGATCAATTTAATTCTGTGAAATAAACTTACGGAATAATATTCGGAGAATGAAGAGTAAAACTGGAGGTATCACTCATTTCAGAATTGGTTAGGTTTTTAGAGGAGTTGTCGACCAAAAGTATTTCAATGAATGGATTCATTTCGTACTCCAATTGGATGTCATTCCGAAAGCGACTGATATTTAATTGACTGAAAATAGTGAAACACATTTTGCCCTCATTTATACTCTCAGTTATTTCCACGATTTGATTGCAGGGAATGGCGTCCTTTGATTTTGTCATTGAATTCGGATAAAACTTGCAGTCAATGACCAAACTTTTAAATGAGATATTGTTCTTGGTGAAAATATCAGTGACCGACATCTCCATCATTGCTCTGTCCCTTAACTCACTTAAGGAGTTATCCGAATCATTGTATTTTTGTTTGAGATGTTGGTCATAGATGAAACTGTGGGCACAAACGGTTATTGCCGGCAGATCGGTCTGATCCGGTTGTTTATACTCAACCATAACTATTGTGTTGTATTCCAAGAATTTTTGGACAATTTTCGTGGCGTTTATACAAAACCAAACAAAACAAATCAGAATTAAAATAAATCTGAGAATATTCCAGATATTGACAAACCCTCGAAGGAATTCATGAACTTTTGATTTTTCCAACATTTTTTCAATTCAAACAAACCTATTATTCTTGGTATCAATTTTCAAAGTAACCAAACAATTAGGAAATTGGTCTCAATGTGAAAATATGAATCATTTATTAGATTTTCAGTGAATTCCAGTTAAATGTTGTTTTAATTGATTTTCTGAGTCTTATTTGCTTTGCTTTTCTAACCGATTAGTGTTTTGAATGCAATTTTCCACTGAATTGCTTAAAGTGACAAAACATAGCTTTTAATGAATGCTTTCAAAACTGAATTGCTAAGTTTCGAGTACTATTAAACACCAAAATTATACCATTTGTGCATGTACATGTTTAGTCTAAGTTCATTCTATTCATTAACTTTTTAAGAGATTAACTTTTAATGCATTTATTCAATGAATTAGTAAAATGACTTCAAAATAATGGGAATAAAAATTTTGTTTAATCCGTTGTCTGAATATATTTTAGATGAGAATTAATGTTAAAACCCAACTGAAGATTGTAATGACAAAGAAGTAAGCCGTCAGACAACACATGTCCGGCAAAACCAATGGAGCGAAAGCGCCCGTCCAGTAGATCGCCATAAGAAGACTGGCCAACGTCTCCAACACTGAAAACGACCACAAAATCAAGACATCTTCGACTATGGCTCCATAGAGACCAATGGCGTGGAGTGCGACCCACATGGCGTTGACGTTGACTATGGCCTCAGCCATCGACTGACTACTATTTCGAAATTGTTTTGCCAACAGTTGACTCCTATTCGCGGAATGACTGCAATTCTCGAAATCCATTTCAATGACTTTCTCTGCGAACACATAACCCAAAGACATGTCCTTAAGACAGATGAGAATAACGACCGAACATATGGTTATTGTCATACTTTTGAAGACTCTTTTTTGCCGAAGTCTACTCTCATTTCTCTCCTCTTCTGTCATATTCTTCAGTAATTGTTTATAAGATACGGTATTAATTGGAAACAGTTTTACTCAAATGGAGAATATTTTTGAATAAATTCCAAACTCTGTAATCACGCGATACTTATATCAATAAAACCAACATTTTTTAGAAATCATATTTATTTCAATTGAAGTGTTATTAAACATAATTATTATATGAATACAAATAACATAATTACTAATTAGTAATTAATTAGTTATAAATTTATAAAAGAGTAATAAGTTATGTGAGAGTTATGGACACAACCGAAAGACCAGTCGTTAAACACATTCGTTTGACAAAACAAATGTTTGTCTCAAAATTGACTGAAAGTATTTTATGAAAAAATCATAAAAACGACAGATATTTGTCACAAAAAATAATATAATTATAATGAGTCCCTTAAATAATAGCAAATAAAATGAGTATTGCTTTCAAATCCGAATTATTTGAAAAAATCATCGAAAGTTATTAAATAAATTATTTTGAATCAGTTTTTATAAAAAATAATTAACTTTTAAGTTTGAACAACTGTTTGTTCAAGTCACTTTCAAAATCTACTCAACTTTTGTATGAATTATTACCAAAGTATAATTGACTTAAGCATTGGTTCAAAAGTAAATCTGTGGGAGAGTTGTCTTCGATTCGTTTGCCTCCAATTTGTTCAATAATTTCATTTTCAGATTCGTCTGAAGTCTACTTAAGTTATTGTTTTGAATCTCATCTTTTTTGGTGTCATTATTTTGAGAGACAATCGATTGATCTGTCAGTGGATCCAAATTCAAGTGAAGACTCAATTGAGAAGAGCTTTTCTCAGAAGTTTCTTCGAAATCTGAATCTATTGTCGATTGACTTTGGGTTTCATATATCTGTTGGCGAATATCAGCCAACAGTTGAGACCAAAGGGGAGTTTCCTTCACCGGAACCACAAGTGGTTTACAATTCAAAAGATTAATTCTGGACTTCCAATTGAGGCCAGATTCGAGTCGCAGTTCTTTCTCCAGTCTTTGTCTCCGAGTGAAAGTGTAGACGTATTCCGAACTCCTCTCAGAAGACAATTCATGTCTTGCGGTCGTTTCTTCGATGTCCGAAGTGTTCCATCGATTGTATTCGGAGTCCTCCGAAGGAATAGAAAGTGTTTCGTCATTTACGGCGATTTCATTTCGTTGGACTTTGTGTCCAATCAACTGATCTTTAAATGTGTTAAACAAACGATTAAACATTTCAGAAGTGATGGGAAGTCTAGTGATCAGTGAAGTGATTCTTTGTTTATCTTTGTTTCGTTGTTTATCCACAAAAGTTTGTGTCGAGGGATGAGATCTCTTACTCTTGTTTCGGGTGAAGAGATGTTTTCGAATTTTAGGCTTTTTGACCACTTTTTCATTTGAATTGACTTTTAGTTGAATCGCCTTCTTATCCAAAATAAGTTCATTGGACTCATTCCTCAATTGGTGCCCAATTCGAGCGATATTTCTGACGGGAAGTATTTGATTGATCTGTTCCAAGGGTTGACTTTCGAGTACTGAATTGGGGACTAAACCCAAATAAAGTACAAATTCTGTTTGACTTATGTTTCCATTTGAGGGTTGATTCGTCTCTTTGTTATCGAAGTAGTTTTTGTCATACCTTTGGATCTGATTTGTGGTTAATCTTCTTAATGTAACTGAAAAGTTGATAAATGACATAATTGTTATACGAAGAGATCAAAAGCGAAGAACTGATGGTTTCACTCAATTTTGAACCACAAAACACACAAAAATTTATAACTTTTCACACTTTCACTGATTTTTAAAAACTTTTGGCGAAAAGCCTTCAATAGATTTGGTGACAATTCTTTAGAACTTTGAACCAAATGAAAAGATATAATTGAAAACCAAAGCTACAAATGAGTTGAGGACAACCTTCTGAGGACTGACATCTGAGGGCTGCGTTTTACTCATTTTCTTTTAAGATGATTGGAGGTAGAGATAGGGTTCACCCCCCAACCCTTTGAACCTTACGCATAATGGGAAAGTCCGATCATAAAACTTCTAAAGCAGAAAAGTGTTAGCGTACGAACAATAGATACTAGGTCTCTGATTATAATTTTCAAAATTGTCACAAAATTTTTTAAATAACAATTTAGACAGATCAATTTTAAATTTGAATGCATTTGAAGGGACTTAAAGGTAATCTAATCTTTTTAATGAGTTTTTATTCACAAATCACTCAATTGTTTCAAAGAATTGCATTTTAATTGATATTGAATTGCAATACATTTATATAAAAAGTCAATTAATTTCTTTATAAGAAAACTGAACCCTTTCCACAACTCTGAAGTCAATGATTGTATTTGATTAGAGATCTTCTCATATAATGAATGAGATGAACGATCCAATTGAATATCTTGATGGCTGACAACCCGAGCCAAATATGAGCATGGGCTCCAAGGTTGGCCATGAAATCATTTATGTCTATCGCCTCTCTGTGGTGAACAAATGCATAGAGCATTGTGCTAGATCGTATTCTGATATAGGTCTCCGTTGAATTGATGTATGCATAACTTGCAAATGGCAACTGTAACAAGGTCATGCTAATTTTGAGCCCTACCAAATGTCAAAATTTTGTTAATTTGAAGAATACCTCAACAACTTCTTCAATGCAAGTAAGTTGACACCGATGTGTGCACTCGATCCTGGCATTTCCCATTTGCTCTTGATTACTTTTATCCTTGGTACAAATTTTTTGTTTGTCTCCATCTAACAAATCTCTGGTAACGATTGAGAAATAGCTGAAACATGAGTCAAATGTTAGTCGTTTTATACATCTGTTGAGACAATCCCCGCGCGATCTCTCTCCTAAACCATCATTTTTCACCTTAAGTTAGTCAGTAATTAATTAGTTAATTAGTTAATACCCGGAGGATTGTCCTGACTATACCATCTGCACATTGTTTTGTAAGGCGGTTGCATCATAAATGAGATTTGCTTTTTAAAGCGACTGTCATATAAACGACCTGGCTTCATTTCCAATTTGAAGCACTTTGCGTCCGATATAGTTCTGAAAATATAATATCTCTTAAATAGTGAAATAACACGAAAAGTATTTTAACAGTTTTTACGGAATAATATTCGGAGAATGAATGAAATAAATTGATTGTTCATAGGATGTGTGATCATCTAAATCGATATCTTGCTGGGTAACCAAGCTTATTTTTAGGAAAGAAGCCATCTTATAATCCAGATTAATGACTGGATAACTTTCTTTGGTGACATTCAAATGACTGAAAAGTGTGTAACATTTGCGACCGTAATATATACTTTCAACTGTTGAGGTTATTTGATTGCAGGGTATCTTATCATACGAGTCGTTCTTAACGTTTGGATGGAAAAAGCACCTAGACACTAAACTATCGAAAGTGATGCTAGTATCATTGAATATATCGGCGGCTGACATGTCTTCCAATGCCTTTGCTCTTAGTTTCTCTCTAATGGCATATTTGTCTCCCAATGAGGTATTTGAAAAGGTGTACCACTCCTTCCAATACATGAGGGATAGGGCCTCGTCAGAGATGAAACTGTAAGAACATATGGTAATAGCCGGCAGTGCTGTCTCATCGGGTTGTTGATAGTCAACCCTAACCATAGTATTGTGTGCCTTATATCTGGTGACAACACTGATGGCCATGAAAGAGAATGATCCGACACAAACAAAAATCAAAACCAATTTGAAAATCGACCAAAAAGTGGTCCATTCCTTAATCTTGTCGACAATTTTCCACTTTTGGAGTAATTTTATCAAAAATTCGTCGAATATATTGAGGTTTAAGTTTTGATTCAACATTTCAGTCAAACGTTATTTCAATTGACCGGTAATTTTCACATTTATTCACTTATTTCGTGTTTTGAAACTCAATTACAATAAGTCATTGAAAACTAATGTTTATTCTGTTCTTGTAATCCATTAAACACTTATTCGATTAGAATCTGGAAAACCATGACTAATATCCAAGGAGAGTCAAATTTCGCCCCCTCCTCAATTTGTTCAATCAATGATTAACAATCATTGAAAAAGGTCCAAGAACTTAGCGCGGTCCTTGGGAAGATTCAAATGGAATTTTGTCTAGGGCCAGGTCAAATCACTAACTTTGAACCTTGGGAGGAACCAACTAAAACTTTGAGACTAGGGAGGGGTCGGGACTTCTGTCGTGAGATCCCCTATGCTTGCTAGAAACCCATTGAAAATGAATTGATGCTAGCTCAAGTTGAGCTCTCAGGGCTACTCTAGCTCAAGGCTGTCCATGACATATGCGGGTGATATTTGAATTTCCATTTGAGTAACCATGATAAAATTTAAATTTCTTGAAGTGATTTTCAAAATAATCAGACTTTCCTTCGAAGAACCCAAATAAATGAGAGACTACTTTCAGTTTTGTTCAATCGATTAGTTTTTGTTTAAACTAACTTTGATTTTACGCTCAACTCTTAATTGTTTAATGGATTTTAAATTCAAGTTTTTGAGACCTCTAAAAGTCAATTAACAAAAGAACAGAATTTTTAATCGATTATCAATTGAAAGCAATGTTGGAATTCGAGGATAATTTAGACGATCCCAAAGACAATAAGGAAGACACCGATAAAAAGCCGAATAAAAAAACGCATAGCAAACAGAATAAAATTGTCTTCAATGCTGATCCGAGAGACGACACAATTAAATTATCCAGAGCTGAGTTCATAGTCTTTAGTGTCTTTCTCTTCTGTACACTCGTGTCAACTATGATCACATTCGTGGCCACCCTTTCCTCTCCATTTAGAGATGACTCCAATTTACTTATGACGCGCTCTTCTTATTGGTGGTCAGCACTCTATTGTCTGTTGCTATTTATGACACTCTGGCAGACCTTCGCCGCAATCAATAAAAAAGTAGACAATTTCGATGATATCTCCTGTTCTTTCATTTTGACGTCAATTTGTTTAATAATTCAGATAATATTAGTTATACCTTTCAATTTTGTCCAAGTTCAGTTGAACAAGAAGTTAGGTAAGTAATTTTAAATAGGGTTAAAATCAAATGATTTGATATATTTGTTTGTCAGACGAAAGCAATAAATGGGAAAACGGAGTCTTCTATTACACAAACGTTTGTCGGCTATTGTTTTTGTTCGCCATTTTTGGTCATTTGACTCTTCGAGTCTCCAGATATGACAGAAGGGATTTAGACTCCGATTCCTTCTATCATTGGGTTGAAGACGATTCTGACGTTCAAGACTATCAAAATGACAATGAAAAAGACAAAACCAAAAAAAAGTGAGAAATCGTCGAATGCAGACGAACACAACCAAGAGGTTTAACCACAAAAAAAACTGTTTTAAACTCTATTCTTCGAATCCAATATTTTTCTGAATTTTTTCTTAAAAACCTGAATAAAAATTATTATTTAATAAATGTTTTCTTTTCTTATTCTGAGTCATATGAAAAAAGGTTAGACTTAGACAGAGGTCATCAAGGGGGGCGGATAGGGGATAGTTATGTTAATATTAACTTATGGTAAATTGTGATAAACTTGCATGGTCAAAAATTAGTTAGGCAAGAACCAAAAGCTCAATTTAGTTTCCATGGAAATAATTGTTCTTTGCTTAGAGATCAAATCAATTTTTTACAATTCTTAGGAACTGAGAATATTCTGTGCTCTCAGTCTATCACTATTAGCCTTAGTTTTCTTTAACTGAATACTAATTGTGTTCAACTAATAAATTATTATTAGTAATAATCAAATGCTTTTAACAATAAAACGCAAGATATTAATGAAGTTTCAAATTTGAATATTCATCAGATATTGACTGAAACTAAATTTGTTTAAAATTCAATTAAAAACATTTGGAAAGAGAATGAATGATAACATGAAAGAGGAGTGGTTTGTAAATCAAGACATCATTGAAGAGAAGGAGTCTTATAGAAGGGTTAGAGACGATCTCTCAATTCAGGCAATCATTAGCGACAGGTCCTACTTCTTAAACTTCTTTGCCATCAAAATGTTCAAAAAGCTACCCCGAACAGACAAAAATCACGTCATTTGTCCCGTGGATCTCTTCTCTTCTTTTGGTGAGCATTCAAATCAAGTTATTTGGAAAATAATAATAGAAATGTTGAGTATAGCTCTTTTGTACATCGCATCCAGTGGCCAGACATACACTGATTTGCAAGAGTTTCTTGAATGCAAGTCATGGGAGCCGTCCTTCACGGGCGACACTATTCTTAAAACAGTTCAGAGTGTGCTTCAGGTGTTTGCTTACGATTGCTTCAAATCGCAGCCAAATTATGTCTTAATTAATGTGATTCGACTTCTGATGGACCGAAGGGCCAAATATTCGGACAAATATCGGATTTTTATCAAAAAGTACTTCAATGTAGACATCGATAGAATTGATTTCGAAAGAGATTGTGATTTGATTGGCGACCAATTGACTGAAGTTATTCAAAATGAGTTGACTATTAATAGTGTTAATTGTTTTCAGACACACTTTGATAAGAAAACACAAATTGTTATTCTGAGTGCAGTTCGTTTCAAAAGTAAGCCCTTAAAATATTTTACAGTTTTAACCAATTATTCTGTTCAGGCAAATGGCAGATACAGTTCCCCACTAATGATATCACTGAAGAAGACTTTTATGGCAACAGAAAAACTAGAGTACAAATGATGTCTATTTTTGGGCGAAGTTTCAGATATGTGTTTATAACAGAATGGGATTCACATATCATTGAAATACCTTTTGCTGATAACAGAATGGTTTTTATTTTGATTTTACCAAAAAGTAACGACGGCTTGAATAAGCTTTTGGATAATTTGAGCCATAATTCACTATCGAATGCAATCCTTGGTCTACAGAGAACCAAATGTAACATATTTTTGCCAAAATTCAAACTCGAGTGTGACTACGATTTCGCAAAACTCTATCCAAATCTGAAAGTGTTTTACAATGATTGGGAACTCACAGAAATCGGTGGCAGACAGAGAATCAAAGCAAACAATGTTTTGCATAAAGTCTTCTTCGAAATCAACGACAGTGGACTCAATCCGTCAATTATTGATATGACAAGTCTTGGCTCTTCTCAAGTCATAAAAGCTGATCATCCCTTCCTTTTTGTGGTGAAAGACAATCGAACCGATACCTGGGTTTTCATTGGAAAAGTTCAATCTCTTTGATTACATGAAAAGATAAATAAACTTATATTAAGTTCAAACATATTATTATTTGTTATGAATATTTTCACTCAAATAATTCAAATATATTTCAAATAATTAATTTTCAATTAATAACAAATTCAAAACTAATTTTAATGATTTTCTTCGTTAAATTGATTACCAATAAAATCAATTATTTTAAAACAAAACCTTTCCCTTCGAAACTATCTACGAACTTGATTTCCAATTGAGTGAGCAAATATCCTTGCTAATTAAGCAAATTATCAATTCATGTCTGAAAATTGAGCCGATCTGATCTGGAATTTCCATTCGATGAGAATTAAAACACATTTATTGAAGCGATTATTTTGTTTGTCATTCAAATACTTTTGAGAGTAATTCAATTCAGACGTTAAGGTAAATGAATTGGTGGTGTGTTATACCACGATATTAAAAGTGTGTTATCATAAATTCAAATCATTAACTAATTGAATGAGTTAGCAAAACAAGAAATACTCCATTAAAGTCTTGAATTGAAAAATAAAATAAACAATAGTCTGAACGCATCCTTAAAATTGCTTTTTTATCAGTACTTCAATTAATTCAAAAAAGGAGTAAAACAATGGCATCAGAAAAGTTGCTGTTTAAGTGAATTGGCACTCAATTGGCACCGGAATAATTTGCTCTTAGTTTGAGGCCAGACTCCGAATACATTAATTATGGAGACCGGCCGACAATCAAACTATTTATTTATTAAGTCTTTTTGTGGTTTATTACGGAATATAACGAGTTTTCCCATACGTTTGGACAGACATAATATTGTTATGAAGTTCACAATGAATGTTATCAAATATTTTGCCATTTGATAGCCACAAACCCAATGATTATTAGCAAGAAATACGTGATAACAAGTAAGTAAAGTTTACTATTAAATAAATAATACAATGGATTTCATTTAAATCCAAGTCTACTGAACAGTAGATTAAGTTTTTATATTAAATTCAATGAAAACTTAAGTAAAGAGATTTTAGACTTAAAATTCAATTAATTCTAAATGAATTGGTTTAACAGAATTTCATTGTTTTGCTTAGATTTTCATATAAAACACATTTCTGTTTCAAATTCATCACATATTCCGTGGATTTTGAAAGAAAAATAAAATTTTTTATAATTATTCAGTAATTCATTTGTAAAAATTGTTTTTAAAATGAGTTCATTTTGATTACGAGTCTAAAGTCTGTATTTATATTAAATGAATGAATTCACTGAAAATTTTCAGATAAAATAGAAATTCAGTTAATTTTGTTGTTCAAGGTTTCGGTTTTTGTGTGAATTTCTGATAAAGGATTATATGATCTTTGAATTTATGTCATTCTACTTTTTGCTCAGAATAATGTGATTAGAATCTTGTTATTCATAAGGAATTGAAGCCAAAAATCAGTTCACTCGTAGTCATAGACTAAAAGTTAGTCGAAAAATATTTTCAATTATTTTTGTGAATATTTTACTCATAAATAGTGTTTTGAAAGTTCACTAAATAATTAACAAAAATCAATATGTTTTTCATAATTAATTAAAATATTTGTGTTGTGACTGAAATTATTATCAGAAGACCTTTTCATCAAATATTGAAAATTAAATTAATTTTCGTCAAAAATTTACATTAAATTGATTTTGAAGTAGTTTTCGCAAAGTATTGCCTCTAAATAAAGTGTTGACTCCAATGACTCATATTTTTGATGATGTGTTTAATGCTTTTAAATACTGAATATCACTGAATCTATTGATTAAATATTCCGGTGAAATAAAGTGATAGGAATTTGATTAAGTACTTGCAAGTTGTGATAAATCTTCTATATTTCACCCACTGTGGTGTTAATTATTAATAATGATTGCTTTAATGTCATAAATGGATTATTTAAGTTTGTTTTTATCAGCAGATGTATTGTTTCTATGAACCATTTGAATGACACATATATAACAACACGAATTAATCACATCACAACATATATACATCCAGTGTAATTCATAGTGTAATTTATAGAATAGTTTCCTATCACAATCTGCTGCCATTGTTTTGAAATATTCACGAAATAGTTTTTCAAAAATCCCCGATTAGAAAGAAAAAGCTTTTAGTTATGTCTGAATTCGTGCAGTGATTAGGTCTCCGAAAATACAAACTTTTGTTTTAATTGTAATTTCTATTCGTCGGTAAAGTGAATGACTTCTAAACAGTTTTCAAGTCTTTCTCTTAAAACACTAAACATTTGAAAAATGTACGAAAATCTTATATATAGTGATATTTTCTATTATCTATTGACAGCAATTTTCGGCGGATTAGTCTTTGTTTATGCCATCAAAAAACTGCTGTCTTTATCCTATTCATCGTTTTCCAAGAACAGTTCTCTCAAAAGTGATTCTGATTTGAAGAATAAAGATCGTAATCATCCAAATGATGAGCAATTCAAGAACGGAAGGGTTCCTAAACTGAACGGCACTTTAAAATATAGTAATTCACTCAATAATAATGAGTCCGAAGAATCTGAAGTCAACGAAATCAATGAAGAAATAGTCAAAAATAAAAAGTGTTTGGATTGTGAGTCAACTGTTGGGAGCAATCATTCAATCTCTACCTCTGATGTCGAATCAAATGATAAAACTTCTGAAGATGAACCTGAACAATATGATAAGGAAGAGGTTCATGAAATTGTCACCAAAACCGATGTCTATTCACTAAAATCTGAGAAAGAATTGCAAAAATTGTCTGATTTGGCGGCAATTATCATAACCGATGATAACAGAAATGACTGGTTTGAGATCATTTGCATTACCAGCGGTTCTGATGTTATCGACGCCAGAAATCTCAAACCCGAGTTTGTTGTGGTTGACTGTCGAGCACCAGTTCTCGCCCGACGCTCTCTCATACGATATCTTTACCATAAACTCAATCAACTGATAAAACAAGAAGTAAAAGAAGAAGAGTCGCTCTTCAGTCCTATACCCGCCTCTAATAGATTTGAAGTGAAGAAGAATTTCAAATTCAGTCTTTTTCTGTCTGATCCGCCCGACAACTGTCAAACAAAACCTAAAAACGGAATCAGTAAAAGAGATTCTCATTTGGTTAGATTGAAATCGACGACCGATAAGATAAGTGTCTGGAATCAGGTCGGGATTCAGGGCTCTCTTCTGAGTCACTTTATCGACGCCATATTTATAAGTAGTGTCATAATTCCGGTTGAATTTAATCAAAAGTCATTTCATCAGCACTTTATCCACAACTATACAAAAGAGCCGAAGTTATTGAAAGCAAACAACAATTTAATCACTGATATTACAGATCAGATCAAAAGGGTTCGGGTGAATAACGATCAAAGTTTGGCCACTAATTGGATCAAAACAGAGGATGTTTTGGAAATAATTGACTGCAAAAGTGGAAAAGCGATCAAAGATATGGCGACTGATTGTGGAAGTGATGGTCTGTTCCCTTCACGTCTGTCTAAACATGAGTTAAATAAATGTTTTCGAGACTTTTTAACGAATTACGAATACAATCTTCGACCGCATCAGTCATTGCCAATGACTTATCGCAAGTGGAAGGAGTCGGCGCCCAATTACCGAATACAAAAACAATTACTTAAAGTGCGATACGCTGTGGCCGGAAGACAATGGATATGTTTGCCATCAGATCTCGATCTGTTTGTCTGAAACCATTACTCTTTTAAGACAAAAGTTGTGCTCAAAAAGAGCTTTTTCTTTATTTTTCATTATATTTTATATTTTGTATAATTACAGGAAATCTGAGCTAATCTGAGCTCAACTATTGTTTCTCTTCATATGACTTATTTTAAAATTATTCTCAATAAGTGATGCTTTGAATATCAGATATGTGAAGACAAAGATGTGCAAGATGAGAGAGCTTAAAATAATCTTGATAAATTTTGTTTTATTCTGATTGATCAATGAAATGCCAAATCAATAACATAAATACCAAATTTGTTTAGAATCTTAACTTTATATCTATTGTATATTATTTGTGTTAAATAATTTCGATTTCTATGATTCCTTAGATTCACTGATAAAATGTTTTACTTTATCCTAAAATAAATAATTTTATTTATATAATGTTAAGTAAAATACGAGTCCTATAAATATATTAATCTTCTGAATAATCACTTAATTTGTTTTTTTTAATTCTATTCAATTCTTATACGAATTTATCTTTTGATTCAAATTCTTTTTTGTTTTGATTCAATTTAACGAAAGACTTAATTCTAAAGATAATTAATTTTCTTCCGTAAAATTATCACAAAAGTAGCGATGAATTTATCAAATGGTTTGAAAATATTCTTCTTTAATATAAATCCATTTTCAGACTTAAACCGATTATATTTTCATTTTCTTACTTTTTGAATAAATTATTTAGTATTCTAGTAATGAATGGAATTATATCACAATTTAATTTCAAATATAATTGGAATATCCTTTTAAGAGCTTCACTAATTGAAAAGCGTCGCAATCTTGGTTAAAGTGGGATCTGAATGACTTTTTAATTAGAAATTATTGTTAAATTCTTACTTAAGATTTCTGTTAATTTTTGGTTATTTTATCAAAGTTTTCGCTTTTTTAAACTCTAAATCACTAAATCACTAAATCATGAGAGAGAGAGAGAGAGAGAGAGAGAGAGAGAGAGAGATGTCCGGGGTCAGTGGCCACTTAGCCCACCTGTTCGACACACATATTTTAATTTCAATACAGTTTTGTTGATTGTATTCCACTCTTTGTTTAAAAGTTATTCTTAATTATAATTGAGTCCAAAAGAAAACAAATAATAACCGAAATGAAACTTCAATCAGATATTTTCCAGTTAACAATCAGTATAAGCAAGGTAAGTTCACCTCATTTACTTCTCCAATGAAAAAAGTAGCAGAATAAAATATTACCAGATTAGATCCAACTGTAAAATATTAAATATAACCTATCGCATCCTAATTAAGCATTTAAAAACATATCTTGCTATTTTAAAGAGCCTGCTCCTACTTGTGTTGGTTTGAGGTTTAGTGGGATGGGTCGCAGATAATACCAAACGATCTTATCTCAGATCTCATCCCAAACTTAATGGCAATAAAAAAGAATATATTATCAATTTTTTGTAATAAAATTCGTTTAATATATTTAAATATAATTCTTGTCCTTAAAGTTGTTTTAATCCAAACTTTTTTGAAACGATTAGATATATATATATATTTCAAATATATTTTTACCATTTTAGTTGAAATTAGCATTTTTTTACTTATTGTATCGAAACGATTATTCTAATGCTTAGGAACGTCTTCTCTGCTGAAGAACTATACCAAGACAAGTTTTCAAATTTATATTAATATTTTATTTATACAAATTTATTGAACACTATTTGGATTCTCAGGTTTTCGTCTCACAAAATAAAATTTGATCTAAAAATCAAAAATCAGGTAAAATATCGAATGAATTAATTAAATAAGAAAACAAAGAATTGACTGATTTTACAATTAATGGTATTTCAAATTCTTAGACATTATTTCTTATGAATTGAGTTAATTGATTAATTGAAATGAGTTTAATCGATTCAATTGATTGTCTACCATGATAATTTTAGCTAGATTTGTGCTTTTTCTCTATCAAGATTCTATTTGAAGTAAGTCAAAAATTTAACATGATTACTTATCGTGGTTTTTACTTTTTCGAGAGATAATGAAAAATATTCGGTAAAATGTGAGTCAGGTTAAAGAAAAACGCAATCGATCAATGAACCTGATCATTATTGATAAAGAATAGGGTAGCTTTAAAAAAAAAGTCTACAAAAAACTGGTGTTAAGTATAAGAGAAGATAATAACCATAATAGCAGTGATTTGAGTCTAGCATTCAATGAATGACCAGATTTAGAATTATTGATAGACTTATAATAAAAGAGCAAAATTTGGTGGTTTAGAAATGTAGCCAAAATTGGAGAAACAAAAAGGAAAACAAGAGTTAACTGAACGCAAAATGGATTTTAATGGCGAAGAAAATCTTGTGATCACAATAAATGCTAATCACTGCCAACTTTACACATATTAAGGGGTCATTTACTGGAATTCAATGTTTTTTTGCACAGAATAAAAAATAAAATTCTACGCAAACTAAAGATAAGAGCTCTGTTTTAAAGACTTTAATTGGCCTTGTTAAATTTAATAATTTTGATTCGTTAAAATAAGATTTTTTCCTTTTAAATTAAATGCATTATTTGGCTAACGATAGCACAGAATAAATGTGAATCATTTGCTGAAACTTCTGTTTAACCGAATGATACAAAACTCAATAATTTGTAAGTTTAATACTTAACGAAAACTTTTATAGCATTTATTATAATAAAAATATAACCAAATTAAATATGAGGCCAATAACAGGAAATGTGCGGAGGGTTGGCATAAACGACATACACTTTACTGTCAATTAAATTTGTGACACTTTTCTGATTGCGTACAGAAGTCATCCCAATTCGGGTAAGTCTTCAAAAGTCTTTGTCATTCAAATAAAACTCGTTTTTGTGTTCACTGATCCCAACATTTGACAAATTCATAAATTTTTAATCATTTTTTCGCCAATTTTCGTCTCTTCAGTGAGAGAAACGAGTTTTCATTTGTAATTATATGATTGTGAGTCTGAAAATGTGTAATTCAATTGTTCATTTGTGCCAATATTATGTGAGGCTGTGCTCAGTCTCTGACATAATTCAAGTTTAAGGTCACACAAAAGTTGGGTTCATTTCGTTGCATTATTATTTGATTTCAATCGTTTTAGTAATTAATCGAAAATATACTGAAAATTATGTGAATAATAATTATTTCTATAAATATCTGATGTTTTTGAGGAGAAAATCGATTAAATCAATCAAAAATGAATCAATTTTTTTCACTTTAATTATTATCATATAATTAATAAATGATTTGTGAAAACGCCTTCCAATAAGTGAAAAAAGAAAACCTCTTTTTATCCATCAAAAAGAGATTAACACTAAAACGAGACTCTGATAACTATCGCTCAAATCAGTGCTTATATTATAGTAATTATAACTTTTTCTGTTGTTTTAATGGAAATTATCGCATATTCTTTACCAATACTTTTATATTGAAATCATTCTACTGTTAACTCATTTGGGATAATATCGGGTAAGTAATGAACTTCGAATAAAAACACTCTTTGCTTGATATTAAAAATTCTTTGGTTTAATGTCGAACACTTTTCTAATTGATCTTGCATAAATTTCCCGTTTTATATAAAACATTAATTAGGATATACTTTCACATAAAATAATAGGCAAAATAAGTTCCTTATCTTTAATGTTGAAAATACCCGTTTGGTTCAATAATCCTGCAATTATTTTTAAACAAACTTATCCCGGTTTCAAAATAAAAATTTTGCTGCTTATTGTTTTTGTGTTAGACTCGTGATCAAATGATTTCTACTTGTCCTAGTATATTTATTCTGAAGCATTGACCACGATTAGAGTTGACTCGAGCATCACTTTAATTGATATTTTATACAATGTTTTAAACGATTAGATAAGTCATTAAAAACCGCGACTTTTCGTCAAACATGTGAACAATCGATAAAAGCAATTATTTGAAGCCAACAACAAAATCAAAAAATTCTAAACTTTTTATGAAAAAGTCTAAACTTTCACAAATGAATTTTGATATTTCGTAGAACTATAAACTATTAACTTTTATTCTTTGGTTGGAGAATGACATTGATCTACATTTCTATTCGCACAACAATACAGTAGACAAAAGTTGATTGAAGTCATTGCCATAGAAACAGTAATTTAACAGTAATTTAGTTGTGTTTCAGCCGTAGACCGCTTTTTCAAAACCTGTGCGCCTTTCGCACAGTCTGTGTGTGTAAACCAACTCCTCTTTTCTCTTATTTAAGGTATTATTTGCAGTGAACCACTCATTCCAAGTTTAGTTTTTTCAAAATCCTAAAAATATATCCCTCAATAAATCATATGCCTGTCCTTTGCTGTTATTAAGAACACTGTTTTAAACTTGAAATTTGAATGTTTCGTCTTTTCGTATAAAACACTATTTTTATTATTATTATTCAAACATAACTTAAGGTATGATAACAGTTGTGATAACACAGACATAAAATTCTTTGAATCACACATTTTTCAACTGATATTTCAATTAAATGAATGAATAATTTCGTGTAAAATAGTTTTTCAATTTGGAAATGATTTCAGTTTAATTCAAATGTGAAATCGTTTTCCGTCGGCAATGAATTCTTGTCTTTGGTTTTTGTGGAGAACCCTATCGGTTGTCATTCACGTGACAGCAGTGGCCGTCTATGGCTTCGCTCTGGTCTTCCAATTCGCATATCCCTGGGGTTATAATTGGAGACAAAATGACAGACAGCTGCAAGTCTCCAATTCGACAGCTCAGCCTGGTGAATATTCATTTGGCTGGAAATATAAATTTCTCACTTATTGGAACATGGTAATATATATTTTTGTTCGTTAATAAATGATCATGCTTCAAATTAATCTTTCTATTTATTTATGATATTTTCAAAACTTTAAGTTTTATTCAAAGTTTTCAATTGAATACAAATTTTTGATTCATTCGATCAAAAGTTTGATAAAAATTAATAAAAACTTTTCCTCTTTTAGAAAGAAAAGCAGTCATTCCTTAGACTGTATGTCACTCACAATATATAGAATATAAGGAAATATCAATTTATAAATATATTCAGTCATTCACTCCAATGAATGAAAGCCTTTAATTCAAATATACGTCAATTCATTTTTATCGACTTTTGATTTATTTGTGAGAAACACTTCTTTTTCGATAATTCAATGGATAAGTGATTACCTGAACTCAGGTTTTGTCAAACAGTTTTCATTCACTAATTATTGAATTAATTTTTGAGAATCAATTAAACGCCTCTTCAAAAGAAAAAAAGATAGTATTGTTAAAAAAATTCCGAATTGTACTTTAGCCTTGACTTTGAGCTAGAATATAGCTAGATCATCAATTTATTCAATATCACTATAATAGTGTTGAATCTGATGATAATCAAAGCTTCAAATAATTTAAAAAAAAAATATTTTGAATGTATTCCAAAATTAATTATTACTTAATGTATGACCAAGGTGGTAGTAGTAGTAGTGCCATGTCTACCATTTTCCAATTATAAAACATCTTTTAGTTAATCAAATATTCAAAATTAATAATCTGCAATTATTCATGGTGGCTTACAAATTCATTGAGATATACGTTTATTCTAGACTAGTCTGTTTAAGTAAGCTTGTTGCTCTTGCCTATTTTTTATTTGATGAATAAAATAGCGATGAATTTGCATTTAAACGATTAACAAAATATAATATTATTTTCAATGACATTCAAAAGGAAACTTTTTTTTAAAAAAGCATTTATATGTCAGAGTGCCTGGATTATGTATATCCTTGATAAAAATAAAGATAATTGGAAAATTCCATAAAATAAACACAATTTGAGAGCAAAGAGAGGGACTATTTTAAGGATATTTGTCATCAATTTTATTATTTTTAATTACATTTGAATTGTAAATGAATTTGTTTTTTGTCTTTTCACAGAATTTCCAATTTTTCATATTTCTATTGCATCTGATTTGCGACTGTTTTAAAGTCAATTATTTGCCGACGAAAGCCATTGAAAGCAATTTTGTCAAACATTTGTTCCGAACTCGGGATACACTCTTCCACTCAGTCCTGTTTCCTATTGGATGGGTATGTGTTTTATGTGTTTTCCAGTCGACACGATTTGTCGCTATTTTCTTCCCATTTATTCCAATGAATAGTGAATTAAAAGCGAAAAATAGGACACTCTTTCACTCTTTGCTTTTTTAGACATCATTTACAGTGAATTGACTCACAATTATCTGATACATGACATCAATGTTAAGCAATCAATACTATAGTCCAACCCTTTATTGATGCCATCCATTGAAATAAACGAATATTGATTTTCTATCGATTTTTATATAGCCTTATAAACATTGCTAGATTAGCTTTTCCTAGATTTCTTTTCACATCATTTTGCTGCTAATTAACAATATTTAGTTGCAGTCATCAAAATAATTAGGCAAAGGGTTAAACATCTCTGTATAATATCAGTAATATTTAATATGCAAAAACTGATAAAAGCTTTTCATAAGACAATTTAAAATATAGCTTACTCATTTTTATAATCAAACTAGATTGAATCGGATGAGTGCATATAAATAGAATTCTGACTCATATTCTGTGCATTGATTTCGACCGAAACTAAATTCAAAAATCAATTTGTTTTTAACAAATAAAATGAAATGAATTTTGTAGACAATGGGCTCCAATGGCTCCGACGACCTGATTAGTCGTCTGTAAACTCATTTAATATTTTTATTAATTGACTTAATAAGCAATTAGACCCATATTTTGCAAATTGACATCTATTCTAAATATATTATAATTTGTTGAAGTTATGTGATTATTGTAATTTTCACCATGCTTAGTTTGTCACTTCTATGTTCTGGAGTTTATATTTTGTGAAAAAAGAATATGTCGTTAATTCAGCGCTCGAGGAACGGAACCCCTGGTGGCTGACACACGTTGGCGTAAGTAATTTGCATGTTAATTAAGTGGATTCACCTTGATATTTAAGTTTCTCATTATTCAGCACACAGTTGTAGCTCCGCTTCTAATTTTGGAAGCGGTGGTTACTTACCACCGAAGATCTAAACTAGTTATCGAAATGCTCATTCTCTTGATAATTGTGAGTTCATATACAACCTGGGTCTACTACCTGGGCATATTCCAAGAGATCTGGGTCTATGGCATACTTAGGAAGTCGAGTACAGCCACAAGAGTTTTACTTTTATCCGGTTTTGCCGTTTATTTGATTGTCTTGTATTTCATTGGATTACTTCTACACAAGTTTTTATGGCCTAAAAGACGGCGCGAAGTTTGGCCGAAGAAGTGGTCGGCCGACGAAATAAGTAAAGACCAGCTCGAGTTTGAGGACTTTCGTGTGAGACAGGGTCTGATCAGATGATACCACTTCAACATTTCATTCATCAAATTTTCGCTCATTTTGTCTATAAATTCATTGACTCTTTTTGTGATAAAATTCAAACAAAAGTATTGTCTTTTAAATAATTATAATTACTTTAAGTAATGAATTCGAATATATTTCTTGGAAAATAAATAAATATTTATGTTTATTAAAGTCGTTCCAAAAGAGGTAAAAGAATTGATGAAAAGGTAACCTCAATAACAGGTTTGTCGACTCCTTTTTAGAGCACACTTTAATTCAATTACACAAACGCTATGAGTCATGAGTTGTAATTAACTCATCCATCAAATCAATTGATTGATTTCGTGTCCAAATAGGCAATTATTCAACAAATCATATTTTTAAAAATGCCTAGGTCATTAACACTATTTGCAAAGAGATATTCTACTAAAGTGATAGGTCATTTTCCTCATATTAAAAAATTAATTACTTCATTGATTTAAAATGTTCATGTTGATTCAGGTCAGAATTAATAAATCAAGATTTTTTCCAAAATCAATTCCAAGAATCACTTTTGGAGATAAAACGATTCTTTTATTTTTGTTTTGAAATTCAAATGCAATTATCGATCAATAGTTGTTTGATTTGAAACTATGGCTAAAATTATTTTAAAAACTTTTGATCGCAGTTAATATCAATTTTATCTGAAGTAAGACTATATCTAAACTTTAATAGACTGAAATGGCTTACTCTACCCATTTTTAACGTGCACTGGGTGCAATTTTCCGGCCACTATGGTCATTTAACTATCAATGAAAGCGGGCTCAAAGTGGCATTTCATTTAGACTCTAAATTTTATGGTGAGCTTGCTTCAAAATTCTTTGTTCAATTTCTGTGTTATTTCTGTTATTTCTTTCTTGGCCATAAATTGGAAAAATTAATAACAGAATTAATGTAAGGTAATTTCAATTTCGAATAACTTGGAAATTTATCCCAAATAGCTATTGAATCTTGTTAATTATTCCGCTAAAATTTTAAACAGATGTATTCTAACTTATAGTCAATGTGATAACTATTCTGTCATGGTTATTTAATATTCTTTAATTAAGATTTTCAATTAAAAATTACAGCAGCACTGAAAGCATAAAATTTGATAAACTAGCAAAATGTCGTCCACTTCAGGATTTATGAAATTAATTTCAGTTTTACTTATATTAATTGATGTCAATTATTGTATTGATAATGATTGGTCAGATTTTAAAAAGAGCACGGTAAATATGTGGATCATTACTGAATGATGAAATGGTTTTGATTTCAGCCCCAACTGATTGAGTCGCGAAACTTTGAAAGTGAAACACATTTTATAACAACAAGCGATGGATATATTCTTCAGATATTCCGTATAATCAATCCATTCCTTAAGAATAAGAAACAAACCTTAAAGCCTATTGTACTACAGCACGGCTTTTCTGGCGATTCAGATGAGTTTCTTATTTCTAAAAAGGGTTATCTTAGAAGAGACGGTCTCTATGTTGAGAACCGAACGATCACTGATTGCAAAACTAAGTTCGGAAAAACATTGGGATTTGTATTGTCTGCCTGTGGTTATGATGTATGGCTTTCCAATCTCAGAGGCAACCGATACACACAAAATCACACAACACTGAGCCCTGGTGATTTCGATTTTTGGAAATTCTCAATGGATGAGCACAGTTTGATAGACTTGCCCACTATTATCAACTATATTGGAGTTCGAACTCATGATAAAAGAATAGGATTTATTGGATATTCAATTGGGTCGACCACAATGTTCGCACTGATGTCAACCCAACCACAATATTCTTCAATAATAGACCCTTTTGTGGCGATCGCACCCATGGTTTATGTCTCGAAATCCCATTTCGCTGTTTACAAATTCTTATACCCACTGTTCAGAGCGTTTCCCATTCCTCTCATAAGATCGTATACTTTGCGGAAATTGATTCTTAAATTATTCAAAATTAAAGCCGAAAAGTCTTATGTCAATGAAATGGCGGATCATATGGTGGGCCGAACCTCTTCTTTAATAGTATCGCATTTAATCCAATTGATGGCACACAATAACTTCGCCCGATTTGATTGGGGAATATTTGAGAACTACATTCGTTATGGCGCTCCTAAACCCCCTGAATATCCTTTGGCTAATATCACATCCAATAGAATTGCGTTAATTCAGACCAAAGAAGACGCGTTTTCCGACTATAAAGACATCGAACGGTTAAAAAGCGTTTTGAAAGTCAAACTACTATTAGATTATTGGATACCAGACACCAATTGGACGCACTCTGACTATCTCTTCAATGAAAAGTCCGATATTTATATTAATTCAGTGATAATTAAATTATTGAATTCTCAATAAATAAATGGTTGTCATTGTTTTTAAATAACTTATTAATTTAATATTCAAAATATTTAACATGATGAAATTATTGGCATATTATCTGACATTCATTAGGTATTTATTATAGACTATAATTTATAGTTTCGTCTCTAAAATTTGAGCAATAATTGAATAATTAATTAAAAACATTTTCTAATTTCAAGCAAAATGTGTTTTTAAAAACATTGACTCAAATTATATTCAATACGTCTGTGAATGAGATGACAACAAAATGTTTTACAAAATTTCAGTAATTTTCATAATTTTCTCGATTGAATGCAATGGAGACGAAAATCTTCCGAAAGATTGGTCAGACCTGAACCGAACGACGGTAAATGTTGCTTGCTCATGATTCCAATCATTAAGATCTTGGTTTTAAATTAGCCTCAGCTGATTGAGTCGCGAAACTTCAAAAGTGAAACACATTTTATAACAACAAGCGATGGATATATTCTTCAATTATTCCGTATAATCAATCCATACCTCAAGAATAGGACCCAAACATTGAAACCTATTATACTTCAACACGGATTTTGCAGTCGTTCTGACGAGTTTCTCATTTCTAAACAAGGCCATCTAAGTGAAAATGGCCTTTACATAGAGGATGGACAGGTCATCACTGACTGTTCCTATAACACAAAATTGGGAAAAACTTTAGGATTTGTGTTGTCTGCCTGTGGTTATGATGTATGGCTTTCCAACATTAGAGGAAACAAATACACAACAAATCATACATTTCTCAATCCTAGTGACTATCGATTTTGGAAATTTAGTCTAGATCAATTGAGTCAAATAGATTTGCCAGCAATTATCAACTATGTCGGCGCCCAAACAAAGAACCAACGAATTGGTTATATCGGTTACTCAATGGGCACTACAATTATGTTCGCATTGATGTCCGCACAGCCCTCATATTCAGCGATAATTGACCCGTTTATAGCAATAGCGCCCGTCGTCTATATGTCTAAAGTTCCACAAATGTTTCTTATCTTCAAATATCTTTATCCTTTGTTCAGAGCAATACCCGGTCCTCTTCTTTCATATAAACCTTTGAAAGATATCTTAATAAATCTGTTCGGTGTCCACGAATTTCCCGGAAGAGGTAAATATGTCTCCAAAATGGCCACACATTTGATAGAAGAGTCATCGACAGTAGTATTGTCTCATTTTCTTCAAATAATGGCAAAAAACTGTTTTACAAGTTTCGATTGGGGACCGTTTGACAATTATTTACGCTATGGAACCACTGAATCACCGAAGTATTCTTTGGGTGACATCACATCCAACAGAATCGCATTAATTCAGACCAAATATAACGATTTATTTTCTGATTTTGAAGATCTTTCTCGTCTTAAAAATGAGTTAAAAGTTAAACCTTTATTGGATTATTGGATGCCTGACCCCAATTGGACGCACTCTGACTATCTTTTTAATGAAAACATTGATATTTATCTAATATCTGTTGTCATGAAATTATTAAAACAATCAAATGATTGAACGCAAAGAGAATAAAATGAATTCACGCGCTCTAAGAGTCCACAGAATTTCAAATCATTTTCACTCAAATCAAACACTTTTCCAATTCTATTGTGTTTTTCGTTATTTTAGAAGAATGTCCGCAATTTTTAACTGGTTTTTCATTGTCTTATTGCTCGGATCAATTGCACAGACAATGTCTAAAATGAAATCCG